>JAABOM020059471.1:0-12780 GCA_011800125.2 Solanum clarkiae
AGTCACCAGTTTATGAGGTTATATGAGTCCAGGTGTCCCTATCGGGCACTGGTCATGACCCTAGGCGGGTCGTGACAATTTCTTTTCTTGGATTTCATTGCGTCATCCCCAACCTTTAAATTTAATAATAGAAATAACTTCTTGTGGAATAATTTAAGCAAATAATAGATACATATGATCTAATGCAGTTTAACATTCACCATACCCAAAATATTTTGAAAGTGTTTCTTTTTGTTAGAAGTGATTTTCAAAAATGAAATTTTTAAAATTAGTAAATTCAAATGATTTTGCATAATCAATTAGAGAAAAGTAGTTTTATCAACATTAGAGCAATATTTGGTGCTCAACCAAACTTTTAAAAAGTAATAATCTTCTAAAAAGTGTAACTACTGTAATAAGCAAAAGTACTCATTTTTCTTAGTAGCTTGACCAAACGTTTCGACTCACTAATAAGTATATCTTTATTCCTAGAAATATGACAAAACCACCTATCATTATCAAAGAAACTGCATATAATGTAACAACTTTCCATCGATACTATTATTTCATGAGTTTCATGATGAACGTCCACCTGCAAGTATTCAAAACATTGTCGAATATATCTTCTTACATCCCCAATAGATCGACACATACTGCGTTTGCTTTTATGAAAATAAAATTGCAACCCAATTTTTTTTTAATATTTTCATGTAGTAATTAAATTGCAAAGTTATTAAAATCAAAATATTAAAAATTAAAAATGAAAATTAAATGAAACATGTTTGATAATTTTTAATGCACACCAAAGAAATGACACCTTAATTTTTTTTTGCTTAAAGGAAGAATAGAAGAGACAATGGGTGAAACGAAGTTAACATTTTCTTGGAAATGACTATCAGTCAACCTAAATTACCAAGTATGACATATAGAAAAAAATCATACATGTCGAAAGGTACTTCTAAAACCATCCTTCGGAACAATAACATAAACGATAAACAAATAAATAAATATCACCATATCTAACAAAAGTAGTGAGTCTCGACATTCAAATAAAATAATAAAAGAACTTATCCTTATTGTTTCATATTTTCCATTTTGATCTTGTCTCGTTTCAGCTTTCCATCCATGTAGCATATCATAATATTTGTGATTAAGTCCATAGGGATCACTTGCCTCGTCATCATTCTATTATTTGAGTCCATAACAAAATAATAAATAGTTTGACCTCTCTATATAATAAACATTCTCTTACAATCTTTAACTATAAAAATCGTATCTTTTTAGAATTAACTTTTTATATTATGTTCTATTATGTCTCTTCTATTAATTATTCATAAAATATATAGCGAAACTATGTTACGGTAAAAACATTTAATAATATTAGAGTCTTTTTACATAAAAATAATCATAATAATCAAATGGACTAACCTCTTTTATTTTAGTAGTGTAACGGTCTGCTACACCTTTAGAAGGTATAAAAGCATTTGCTCGACTCTGGTAGTAACTAACTTTTTATTCCTCCCAACCAAATTTTTGGGTTCTATTATAGTTTCAACATCACTCTGCACATAAAAAAAATGTTAATATTTTGTTACTGTAAATGAAAAAAATTGAGAATCTTTAGTAAAATTATTTTTAAATATAGAGTTATATCATTTTTTATAGAATTTTATTACATTAACTATCAATCTGATTCTTATTATTTTGCTTTAGTATAATGGATTCCATGATATGCATCTAGCTAGAAGGGAAAACATATTTTTAATATGACTAGGATTAGACTTACCGACATCAATATAATATAAAATTTAAGGAAAAGGACAAGAGATACTCCTCAACATTATAAAGTAGAGTTGATTAGCTTGTTTTAAAAAAATGGGTCTCACATATACTCCAATCTTTACATAAATGATAAGATACACCATGTTTGGATGATAGAACAAAAAAAGTAGAAAATAAACAAATCCTAGTAAGAGAAAATCTATGATCTACATATATAACTTAAGTTTTATATATACTTTTTAAAAAAATTATATGAAGAAGAAATTCAAATGCCACCAATATCAAGTATAAACAAATGTCTCAATTTTTCTACTGAAGGAGGAAAATTAATAGAAAATTAAAGATAACATAGGAAAATTAATGAGTCAAGTATAAGAAAAAAAGTTAGTAAATAGAGTTGTAGAAATCTTACTTTTAATTGCTGACTTGTTATTGGATTGGGTGCTAGAATGACTTTTCTATTGTAGAGATTATTTTGTCGTACCTGTAAAATAATATATATAACAATTAATAATTTACAAAAGAAACCAAAGATAAAAAAAATGATTCTCTTTTGTATCAATTCTCCCATTGTAACTTATTTTCAACAAATTAATTGAATAATGAGTGTTGTAGAATACTCATTAGCTTTCTCAAGTTATCAGCACAAAGCGATTAGCAAAGTAATAAAATAATTAGGTAAAAAAAATTTTTTTTAAAAAAATTGGAGAATGATACTGCTCAAATGATATATTTATGCATCTCAAGTAACAAATAAAAAATTTTTAATAGACTAATCTTAGTTAGAAGGAAACATACCACTACTCAAGCAATATTAATATTTGGCACATAGGAAACTATTTCCTGACATTGTTCACTTTGTGATATGAGGATGCCATGTGAAGATATATTAAAAAAAATTATTCAACTGATCTCCAGAATGATAGAAAAAAAGAAATGTGTTAAGGGGTGAAATGTGAAGGTGTATATATAGATGATTCAATTAATAAAACAGAAAATATTTTTTAATATAAATGAGGATACAATTAATATGACCAGATATGCTGAATATGCTCTTTTGAAAATATAACAATTTCATTGCCTATATATTGGACATTTTTTATAAATTAAAATCTAGTCAATTATTCTTTATTGCTTTAATATATAGATAATATGACAATTCTCATAATTCATTGTTCATGTGAATATAATTAATGGATCATCAATTATAAATGTAAATAAAATAATTTATGGCCTCAAATTACAAGGTAACCAAAGGAAAGCAGGTCAAAGCCTTCCAAAGCGTCAAGGCAGTTCGACAAAGGCAGAAAGAGTCTCCGTCCTGAGCACAGAAGGAAGGCGGGTTTGTTAATGCTTGAACTGATTGATCTAAGTGAGCTACGAGGTTAGTATTCTAGGATCAACTTGTTTCAAAGTGCCCATTAATTATTTGTTAATTTCATGAATGATCCTATCTAATGAATTGAGTCTTCCAAGAAAGTTTTCTAATGAATCTGCTAATTGAGGTTCTAGATTCGTTCAAAAGGCAGATCTACTTGTTGATCATTTTCCAGATAAAATCTAATCAATTATCATTTATTGCTTTAATATGTAGATAATATGTCAATTCTTATAATTCAATTTTTGTGTGAACATAATTAATGGATCATCAATAACAAAAAATAAAAATAAAATAATTTCTGGATCATCAAATTACAATTTACTTGTTGACTATTTTTCAGATTATTATTAAATTTTTAAAGTTGAATGTTAAGTATCCCATATGTGCTTACTTCAAAAAATCACTTTATAGAGACTATACCTATTAGACATGTAAACTCATATGTGACTTATATGTTAATATATACTATTTGTGTTGAGCTTTACATTTTATTAATTATTACATTTACTTGTGTAACTTTTGTAATATTAGAGAACCTATAATTTTCAACAATTTTTCTTGATGCTTGAGGAACACAAATATAATTATATATAAGCTTGTGTATCATAAAATATAGTAAAGAAAGATACATTCTCCATAGTGATTAGTTCAAACAATGTTAAACTAAGTCTTGGTTTAACACTGTTCAAGAGAATTTATGTATTATATTGAGATAGTTTTAAACCATAAGTAATTGACTCAAATTAATTATGAAAAAACTGAGAGTAGAGTAACAATAATTACATCATTCTTTGTCACGCCCCGGGAGGGGACCCAAGACGTGGTCGGCACCTAGAGACTATCGCTTGTCCCCAAGCATGTCACAACCCAAGACTAGGGCCTAGATGTAATGCGGAGAAGGGGAAGCCGAAAGGCAATCCAAGCAAGCCTCTTAGCATATCCTTTGCATATCCTTGGTTTCTCAGAAATAATAAAAGATAATTAAGCACATAGCAAATAATTTGTAACGGAAGCATGGCTTTGGACTCATGCTATAGGGATATTATAGGGAAGAGGATAAACATGAATCACATAGCAAATAAGTCTAACGGGTGGAAAAGTATGACTCACGCTATGTGGCCATTTAGGAACCTAGGACTTCTATCACTTTCTACCGTAATCAATAGCATCAAATAGCATCACATAAGGGATAGGTTCTAAGGGATCAGTCTCCATAAAATCTCGATATCAAATTATAGGTATATACCATAGTATTCAGCAACACCTCTAAGCATGAATAGGGTAGGGCCAAGACATGTTCAAGGCTCACCCTCAAACTAGTGAACTCACCATCTCTCTTCTTTCAATGATCCAAAGCTAACCAGATGGAGGATATCGAGGAGCACCAGTCCCTAATGGTGAAATCATGTAGGTATAGAGTATGTGTTAGTATTTGGAATGTACTAAGTATGTGGGGTGCAATGCAACTAGGGAAGCAAACCATAGTAATCGAAATGCATAAACATAGTCAAAGACGTAAGCTCAATGTGCCATGTATGATCAATGCTTGAGGTAAAACTGTCACGACCCAAGCCTAGGGCCTAGACGTGACCGACAAATGGGGAGCTTGTAAAAACCCCAAATAATCCTCATAGCATATCATTACACATCCTTGGTCGCAGAAACAATTAGAATGACAATAATAGATAAACATAAACAAGGGAAATAGGGACTAAGGGTAAACTTTCATGTTATAAACATCAAGAAACAAGAAGTCAAGGCTTATAGCATAGATACACAACATGTCCAAAACACCTCTACTACATAGATAAGAGCGGGGGCCAAGACCAGCAACCGGGCTCACCCTCATAGTAATGACAATAAGTACTCCAAAATATACAAGATGTAGTCTAAGCATAAGTATGATATAAGGTAGATATTGTCCTCGGACATAAGGATTCACCAAAATCTAAATTGAACAATCCGTCTAGCCACATGGAGGAGGAAGGTGATTAAATGGAGCTTCGATTCCTACATAGTAACATCATGTAGGCATAGAGTGTGCGTTAGTACATTTGAATGTACTAAGTGTGTGGGATGTAGTACAACAATAGATAAGAAACATAGGTAAAATGCAATATCATAGTCAATGGATAGCATAACAATAATATGACATACATGAATGATGCTTGAAGTAAAACATGCTTAAAACCCAAATAAACTTATATCGTCCATAGTATGTAAGTGTCGGAACAAACCTCAACCAACATAACATAAGACCAAATGAGTTACAACTTTGAATCTTGATGTTAACCCTACATCGGAAGAAAGGGGGAAGTTACTTGCCAAGTTGAACCTCCTAATGCCTAAGAGAATCCACTAAGCCTTATGTGAACCGGGTACTCGCCTCTAGTTTTTGGACTCGGGTACTCGCCTCAAGTCTGGACTCGGGTACTTACCTCTTAGAGATTTGGGGATCGCCTCTAACTCGTCACCCACGGTGACACGTAGTTCTAGGACTTGGGGACTCGCCTGTAGTCCATTCGATGCTAAGTCTAATCCCACAGAACATATAAGATAATCTAACTTTAATAACTTGCAATAAACATAGAGACATGGCACGAGTAGCTCTTGACATCATTGACCTCAAATGGTGAGCCTAACTTTAATCATAAGAATAGGTCATCATCAACATTATCCTTTCATTAACATCAACATCAAAGGTTCACAAGAGGTATTATCTTAGAGAAGAGGGATTAATCTATCCCTGCAACATCAGCAACATTATCATTTCATTAACATCAACATCAAAGGCTCACAAGAGATATAATCTTAGAAAAGGGGGCTTAATCCGACCCTATAACATCATCAACATTTTCATGATTTAACCACACCTTTAGAAAGCTCATAATCATCATGGATTCACTTGAATCATAACTCAATCAATATATCATCAAAACATAAAGAATCCTTAAAAAGGCATTTTATCAAATACTTGTCGGGTGTATAGTGCTAGTATAAAACCATGCAATTCAAGAGTGAGATCATGCAAGTAAATCAAATGTAAAACAATCAATCAATACTTGGTAATTTCCTCAAGCAATATACACGAAAACCCTTCATCAAATCTCACAATAAATCTTAGATTTAAAGCTCAAAATATGCTAAAACAATCATCATTTCATAAATCCCAACATAGTATGCAGTGAATTCCATAATAAGTAAGACTCATAAGTAAATCAACTCAAAATCATGCAAATAAAAGGTAAAAGGAGGCTTGACCATCATGGCTGAGAGAAACCCATGAAAGAAACCCACATATCTTAGCCTTTGGAGAATCCCTGAAGAAGATTGGAGATGGAGGCTTTAAGCTTGAAGGAGAACCTTAAGATCTGGATGAGGGTTTTGGCACTTGAATTTTGAGAGAAATATTAGATTAAGTGTTTGAGTGAGTATTGGAGAATGTCTTGTATTATATAAAGGCAAAATATGGCTAAGTGTAGATATTTTCTTGTGTGGGAAAATGTAATACCCCATAAGATTACAAAAATACCCCTAAAATGCATCGTGCGCACAACATGTCTTCCAAAGCTCCGATGGGAAATCCAAGATCGAATATGCAATCAGCATAAAAAATTGAGTTAGAAAATGACCTCGACTTGATTTAAGAGCAATCAGATCGAATTATGAAATGGCACATTTTGGGTCAGAAATAGTAGCAAATCCGTGCCCCCTCTGCTACGCGCCAGGGGCGTGGAAATGCACATAAGTTTTATTTTTATTGACTTTTTTGATGGGAATTGATTTATGGAAAAAAATTAAAAAAAATGAACTGGTCCGCGCCCTCTCCGTGATGCGGACTAGTGCGCAAGTTTTGACGTTTTTTCTTTTAACTTTGGGTAGGGTATTTTTTCCTTCCTAACATATTCTTAAGTCCCAAAAGTGTGTATCTAAGCCTAAATATGTAGAAGGGTTCAAAACCCATTATTTTTTAAAGGTTTCTATGGTAGTTCTGAGAGAGGAGAAGAATAGAGAGGTGAGGGTTTCCTTTGAGGCTTCAATTCCTTGAAGAAGACTTGATAATTCTTCACTCCATGTATGTAAAGGCTACCCAAAACATAGAATTGTCCTTCCATGTTCCCCAATGTATAGATTAAGGTGTAGATTGTCAACTGATAGGTCTTGAGTTTAAATTTCTTGAATGTTTTATTGAAATTATTTCTAAACCTCATGTTTTTATATAAAATTGATGATCATCATGATTTATTGAACTGATTACATGTATTTATGTTGTGATTATGCAATTACCCTGTATAAATTCTTTGTTAAAGACTTGAATAATGAACTTAGGGAGATGTCTAGAGCCTTGATTGTCTATGAATGTATTGATTTCTATGATTTGGGTCCTAAGGTGAGTGTTGTGATGGTTAAAGTAGATGAAGTTAATATTCTTGAGCTTTAGATGAGATTTACATAGAGTTGAAGGGAAGAATTTCTTCCTTGAGTGATAGAATGATGGATCAGATGAGAACACTGCTTGAGGGGGGGAGGGTTTGGCTGTGTAACAGTCTGACCTTTATAGAATTATGAGCTTATTGAGTCCTGGGAGGATTATTAGCACCAAAATAGGTAAGAGTGAGTCCCACTCGCACTCATTAACTATGTGGCCAGTATAGGAGAGGATTGGACCATGAAAACGGATGTTTCCTTTGTCCTACTGAGGACTTGACAGACTTTCTTGGGATCCCTAACAGACTCATCCTTTACCCTGGCAAGGTACTGGATGGATCGACATCTCTTTATTGTATCACTATTGTCTTATAGGTAGTGATTGTCGGTTATAGAAACTCCCAAATAGGTTCCTTCTTGATAGAACACTAACGTTGATATGATTGTATTATGTCTTGATGGATATTGAGATGATAGAGTCCTGTCCTTTACTCTGAGTTGAGGATGAGTGATTGATGAGTGATTTTATCTTATATTGTTTACTTTAGCCCATTTTATATATAGTACATTCCATGTACTAACGCCTCTTGGTACTGCATCATTTTATGATGCAGATTTTGTAGACAGAGGACTTCAGCAACCCAATCATTGAGGTTCAAAACTCAGTATTTCAGACCATGGTGAGTCCTTCCCTTTTTTCGGAGGATAATTATTTCATTGACTTTATTTTAGACTGTTTCTTTGCTTGTGGTAGCCATGGACTGTCATGGTACCTTCCTAGATGTTAGTCATAGAGGCTTCATAGACATAGATGGTTGATGGATAGTGTTTTATAGTGTCGGGATTGTTCGGTTCCCATTTCCTCTCTTTTGAGATTCTTCTTCGTATTATCTTATGATAGTGATTGTGATAGATCACTGATAATTATTATTCTATTTAATCTTCCGCATATGAATGGATTAAACGAATGCAATGAGATTAGGTGGTTCGCTTTGTGACTACTGATAGTCTCTAAGTGCCAGTTACGCCCAGGGTACCCTTTCAGGGCGTGACAAAACACTTATGGCCAAGACTTAAATGTCTTGGACCGAGTAAAAGAACTGGACAGGAATAACACTGAGGCGTGTCATGCCTTAGACGTGCCTGAACACTGTTTCTGAGCTCACTTTGAAATTTCAAAATTTGCTTCGATTGCTCTAAAATTCAGGTTAGACCCTTTCCCCCTAAATTTGACCCCCGAAAAAGAATATCAAGTCTAATTTTTTATATCATGCACAAATTTTGAGATATATGGAAATTACGATTTCAAGCACTTCCGAAACACATTTTAGGGCACTTTTGGTATCATTTTAATATCTCCCCTTTGGGAACATTCGACCCCTAGTGTAAAGGAAATGTATAAGAGAAGAGTAATCATGAACAAAGCAGCCCCAAAAAGAATGCAACAATATATTTAAAACACCATTTTTGAAATCTCAACGTAAGTATAAAATCACTATTAACTTGTCAACATAAACATGAATGCATGCAATGACATAAGGTTGAATCATAAGATTTGGAATCATGAAAGGACTTGGCATGTTATCATAAGCTTGAATAGAAATGAAAGAGATACAAATATTGTTTCTCCATACCTGCTCCTTGAGAGACACTTTAGACTTGATGAACCTTCCAAGGAGCCTTAACAAACACCACATCCTTATCAATCAACTTCTCCAGCCATCCATCTAATATCTCCACTGGACCCTTTTGTTAGGCCAGCTTATCCTCCACAACATCTATAACCTCAAAGAGTCCTTTAGCACATGGGCCACCAACACATCCCCTCAACATAGATACATGAAAGACTGGATGAACCCTATCCATTTCTACAGGCAATTACAATTCATAGACCACCTTAGCAATTCTTCTCGACACTCTATAAGGACCCATGAATCTCCGGCTCAATTCCTTTTTCTTGCCAAACCAGATCACACCTTTCATGGGTGGGACTTTCAAGGAACCCAAACATCAATACAAGCACACATAGCCTACCTTAGTACCTAAGAACTGCATCTCCGCCTTAGGAGAAAACCTCCACTTCACCACCTTCCACCAAAGCATTCAACTCTAACAAGTTGGGGTTATGATCTTGCTCTAACTTGACCCCTTCAACAAATAAGATTCGGAGCCATCAAAATCACTACACTACCATTGTCAATATCATCCAACCTCATTCCCAATCTAAGCCAACCAGTGCACTACTCTGATCACCTCCTTGATACCCATAATTCACACTTATCACATTTAGCAAACAATGTCTCATCCCTAAAAATTTGCAACATCGCTCTCACATGACTCACAAGCTCTTCTTCATTCCAAAAATAAATCAATATATCATCCAAAAACTATCACACACATAATAAGGTAGGGTTTAAAGACCCTAATTGTGAGATCCATAAACATAATCGGTGCATTAGTCAAGACAAAAGACACTATCACAAATTTCAAATGCCCACACCTAGTCCGAAAGGTCTTCTTGGGGATATCACCGCCCTCGCTCTCACTTGGGGAAAAAGAAATCGGACAAAAGATCAAATTTAGAAAAGAAATGACTAGCCTCTTGTAGTTGTTCAAATAGTTCGTCTATCCTTAACCATCATGTTACAACCTTACAGGCTCTACACTCATTGAGAGCATGATATGCATGTAACCGATCTACCCCAAGACCTTCAAATCTACCAAGACAAGCTCAACAAAATCACAAGACAAGACTTTATGCAATAAGGACATGAGATGACACCTATAGACATTGCTAGCAATAATAGTCTTACCAAGACACCGAAAGGGTTGACATAACAATTCAAAACACATATGAAACTTACTAGCAACAAAGGAATAATGAAAGAATAGTGGCTCCCAGACCTATCAATGCATGCATATCAAAATCAAAACCTTCAGCATACCAGTAGCAATGTCGGGCACCTCATCCACCCTTTGCCTCCCTTGAAGAGCATAAAACTAATTATGTCGTGGGGCACCCCCTTGTTGGCCTCCTTGATCCCCTTGATCAACATGAACACCTTGCCCATGTGGTCGGCCATCCTTACCCTTGTTGTGAGTATGTGGACAATCCAAAATTTTATGGCCCATCTCACGACACCCAAAGCAATCACCCGTGTTCCTCCAACATGTGCCACTATGATTCCTCCCACATTTTGGGCATCTAAGATGAGTCACCCTATCATCACTCCCTTAGAGCCTTGGATTAGGAACCCTATCCTTAGCAACCCTCTTATTTCGAGCACTAGAGGATCCATGGCCTTGAAACTTAATACCTTGTTGGAATTGGTCACCTTCAAACCGATCCCTCTTAGTCTTACCACTCCTTCTCTTTCTAAGCTTTTCCCCTTCCACTTACTCGACATAAGTCATGAGGCGGGACAAATCCATATCACCTATCAATATAGCGACAGACACTCCTCATTCACCAAGTTGGACACGTCCATCACAAATTTGTTCATCCTAGACCTTGGCTCGGTCACCAGTTGTGGAGCATATTTGGAGAATTGGTTGAACTTGAGGGCATACTCCCTCATACTCATAGATCCTTGGTTTAGATTCATAAATTCAATCATTTTGGCCTCCCTTAGCTCAAGAGGGAAGAACCAGTTGAGAAATGCTGCCTTGAACTCTTCCTAAAGGATGATATTGTTATTCCCTTCTCTACCTTTGATTGGGTGAACCAAACTTGAGCCATCTCCTTGAGTTGGTAGGTCGCCAACTCCACTTTCTCCTCCGATCTAACCTCCATAATAGATAACACTTTATACACTTCACTTATAAATTCTTGAGGATCCTTATCCATTTTAGACCCATGGAACTCCGGTGGTTTATTCTAGTAAAATCCATCACCCTTGAGGCCTGAGTAGGAGCATGAGCATCTTGGACCCTTTGGTTAATTTGGTTGGTCATTGCATGTGCCAACATTGTAACAACATTCTGGAACTCGGATAGCACCTGTGCCAGTAGAGATTTCTCGATTGCGGGGTAAGGTGAGTGTTCCGTGGGTGCACGGGACCTCCTTGGTATCCCTCATTGAAACAACATGATCTAGAAGAGCAAAGAACATTTGTTAGGGGGAAAAACTTACCCTATAACTATGGCACAATATAGACCATGAAGAAGTGAAACATTTCCTAAAATGCCTTATTGCCTCCCATTCATAGTTGTGGCACGCTTCACAACCATGAATAATACTCTAATCGACATGGTGTGCTGGATTCTGAGGACCATTAGTAACCTAGTGCTATGATATCAAGTTTGTCACGATCCAATCCTAGGGCCTAGATGTGACATGGTGAATGGGAACCTGAAGGGACTAAAACAAGCCTCTTAGCATATCAATCACACATCCTTGGTCGTAGAAGAAAAGTAAACAACTTCAAGAGAGTATAAATAAGGATAAATGGACTAGCATAAGTCTTTAATAGCATAAATTAGAGAAGAGCCAAAGCTCAAGCATTATTACATGACTTGTTCAACTACACCTTTAAGCATAGAACAAATACACCTTCCGGGCTCACCCTCATAGTATCAAGAGTTCAACATAAGGAAATAAATAAGCTAAGAGTAGCATAGCTAGTGTCGCCGAACTTGAGAACTCACCAAAGATTATCTTCAAGATGTCCAAAACTTACCATGTCGAGGATGATCGTGAGGAGCTCCGATTCCTACATTGTAACATCATCTAGGCATAGAGTATGTATTCGTACCTTTGAATGTACTAAGTACGTAGGATGCAATGGAACAAGTGAAAGGAACATAATCAAAATGCATAAGCATAAGCAAGAGATAATGTAATATCCATATGGCATGCATGCTCAATGCTTGAAGTAAAACATTCTTAGTCATGATCAAGGAATGTAAATTCAATATGGAATATATGTATGCTTGAATCTTACAGAAACATGCTTGAGATGGTCCACAAGCCACCCACTCGCCTTATGGTATAACCTTTTTTATAGAGTGTTACCAATACCCCTACCATACAACACAGTCTTTTTGGTAGGTAGAATAGGTAGTCCCCTACTTTATGATATAATCTTTAGGTAGGAGCCATGAATTATTCTACCTTATGATATAATCTTTTCGGTAGGAACTATATATTCTAGCTTATGGCATGGCATTTTCGGTAGGGGTAGGATGTCCTTACCTTATGATATAATCTT
>JAABOM020059472.1:0-12780 GCA_011800125.2 Solanum clarkiae
TACATCCGACCCCCCCTCACCCCGCAATGAGCGGGAGCCTTTTGAGGCACTGGGGTATGTTGTTGTTGTTGTTGTAATGTTTGGATAGATTATATCATTCTCCGTTGTGATATAATGTTATAGATCAATAATTTGAAATGATAAACCTTTAAAAAAAAAGTAGCTTACAAGGTAAAGCTACTACGAAAAAGATGAAATAAAAGATAAAATAGGATTATAAAATAAAAATGACAAAATGAGAAAAAAATATTAAGCTAATGACGTGATCACACTAAATCCATTGTTACACAAAATCGGACTTTTCATTATTACCTAAATCCAAAAATGGGACAATTCATTATTATTTAACGATGAATTTAAACAATATGATACAAAAATTAAAATAACAATTTGAAACAAATATTATATTTAAACTAATAATATAATACAAAAACAAGTAATAACCATCCAAACAAGGTGTTAATTAGTGCTAATTTGGAGCATGTAAAAGTATTGGTAGACATACCGATGACTTTCCTTTTTCCATTTAATCTCTAACTTGAACCAGCCTTCAATTTCTACAGAATTGATGTTTCAACTAATCACATGCACAATTAACAAGGATAAAAATTAGAAACACAAGTAAAAAGAATGGCAAGAAGCAAGAGTTGAGAATGTTAACTACTATTAAATTTATAGGTTTTGAATTTTTAAAAAGATAGGTGGAAAATTATGATTTTAAAAATAAATGGATTTGTTATTTCTTTGTGTGTTCGATATATTTTCTAAAAATTTTACGCAATCGACATAAGAAAATTGAAAAACATTTATTTCCTCTGTACTGAACGGACCTATGTAGGTGTCCGGAGGTTCACCCAAACCCCTTCGACAAAAAATTACACTCTCTATCTAAGGTAAATTTTCTATATTTTTATGTATCTATTAATTTTGAACCACCTACATCAAAGAGGAGAGATAACCCAGTAGTACTAGACTACCAACTTGGACCACAAATACTAATTTTCTACTTTGCACTCTAATTCACATATTTATATTTTTACTTTTCGAACTCTCTAAATGAACATTCTAAATTTGTCACTGATCATAATTATAGACCTTAAACTCCTTTTCAAATTTTGACCCTATATGGGTGTTTTTGGTACTTACACTTTGTTTGGATATATTATTGTTATGTAATGTTTCATATATATATTGTATTGTAATGTATTGTACTATATTGTTTCAATGGATATAATGTTTGGATAGATTGTATTATTCTATATTGTTACATAATGTCATATACATCCATAATTTAGATGATAAACCTACAAGAAATTATTGGGTAAGTGTAGATACCATGAAAAGATAGAATAAATGATAAATTAGAATTATTAAATAATAAATAAAGTAAAAAATGAGATAATATTATTAAAGTAACAACGCAACCCCACCAAATCGGTCATTACATAAAATAGGTCTTTTCGTCGTTACCTAACAATGGATTTAAACGACATGATATAATGAAATCTAAGTAACAATCAAAACAAACATTGTACTTAAACTAACAATACATTACAATACGATGGGTAACAACCATCCAAACAAATGTGAGTTGCTTTTTTTTTTTTGGTAAATAAGTAATAAAAAAATATTATTTTTAAATTATTTTGAATATCATCTAGATAAATTAGTGTGTAATGTCTCTTACACAATTTATTTTTTCTACTTTTACTAAAAAAATCATTTTCCTTATTTTAAGAATCTTAAATTATTTTTTTATAGAAAATGTTCTTAATTAATATTTTTGACCAATCAAAATGAGAAAATTGAAAAACAGTTTTGAGAGGGAAGGGAAGAGGATCAGAGACCAATCGTGATGCCACGACATAAACTCTTTCAACCACTATATATTGATTGATGCTTAATTATTGATAAGAGGGAGTTCCTCGGATGATAAGCATTTTCGTCTTTAATTTTAAGGCTATGAGCAGAAATGGTGAAAGCCCATAGAAAGGGATTAAAAAAGAAGAAGCTTAATAATCATATCATTATATATCCAACATATTCATTCTATAATTATCAAGTCAAAAAATATAAACCATTTTTCTAGTTTTTATGTATGTATGTAATCCGCAAATAAAACAAAAATGAGATACATTTAATCAATAATATACATGTAAATGGAATAGAAAGAAAATATTTTACCTTTTTCTTTACTTCCGATTGCTGTTAAAACCATCAAATTAACTAGGAAGTAGGAAATGATGGATGTGAAATCTGACATATTCTGAGAAAGCTCGCAATAAACTTCAATGCTAATTATATGGCCATACAACAAGAGAAAAATCACAAGTTGCTCAATAGCTCACGATATACTATGCATGTTCTTACCATATTATATTTTTTATATTTAAATTTTTTGAAGTACTCCATTTCTTTTTTATTCAATTTAAGTGATGATTAATTATAAGAAGTCAATTTCTTTAAAAAAAAATCCCACTTACTAATATGTTAGTTCTGTCAAGAGATTTTTAATCAAAAAATGGCTACATTCTAAAGAATCTATCCATTAATCAACTAAACAGGCGGATAACGTGGATCTGCAATAAAATAAAGGAACCGGTTGGTAATAAAAATTATTTATTTCAAGAGAGATAGAGATAGGACGATGAAATATTAGGGAGAAGTGATTAGACATGATATGTTGTAATTTTAGCTTATCAAGCACACAATATTGAATGGGAGGTTATATGGAGGTCACATATTAGGATATGAGATGTTAGAACCTATGCGCCTACTACAGTCAAGGACCGGATACTTCAACATAATAATGATATCGGAATAACTGATAAAACAATTAGAAAAAAAAAATAATACATGATTTTACATGGAAAACCTCCTCCCTCAGGAAAGGAAAAATAATGACCTGTATCGTAGAATTTTACAACCGACTTCACTAATGCAAAGAGTCAAGGTTTGATTACAAATTCTTGTAACCAAACTTAACTTCTCCACCTTTTCCTTGGTAATAACTCTATTACAAGACTTAAGCCTACACAATTTCTCTATTATCCACTATATAAACTAACTCTATTGTGTATACTTCAATACTTATCACAAAGCCAACGCTATAACCATGAATACATCAACTTTTTTACAATAAGACACAATCAATATTCCTCTATAATTTAGGAACTAATCTGTCTGAGACATCCTTCTTGTACTGGTTCGATCAGGTCCCTGATAGGTATTTGTCCTATGTTTCTTATCATAATTGGGGTTTTCCTTTTAGGAAAAGGAAAACAAAATTTCTCCCTATTTGGCGAATCATTTTCTAGTGGGAAAAAGTTTATGACTTTAATAAATAGAGAATCATTCCTTCTAACTTGGTAGTATTCACAATGTAACTAGAAGGGTTTGAGAGTTTTGTGTAGGGAGAGAAACGGTGAGTCACAACTATTATGTTAACACTTGTAACCTCTTTGTATTTCAAGTGAATTGGCGAGGTTATTTCTCTCGATATTTTGTACTCTCTTTTATATAGTGAATTGCTCATCTCCTCTTGTGGATATGGGTCGGTTGATCAAACCACGTTATATTATTGTGTCTCTTGGTGTTTCTCATTTATCTTCATACTCATGGTCTTTCGAGGTTGTTTTGCTAGCTTTCACATGACACTTGATTCCTGTCGATCCTTACAGTCCCTTCACGCATTGAGGTTGTTCTTGCTTGAGAGTGACAATCAGCTTTTGCTTCTGTTCTCCATTTCTATCTTCAACAGTGAGATCATTGGAGGAGACAATTATTTAGGCAACAAAAAGTGATGAAATTTACATACATTTTACCTTGAACCGGGGATCAGCACTTACTCAACAACATCATCGTTGATCGACCCTAAACTGGAGTGGTGGCCAGGGATAGTCTAGAAACTACTTCCACAATAAATTAATTCCACAATTTAACTAAATATCAGAAATCAACAGATAGAACTTATAAACTCAAAATTCGTTAATAACAAATAAAGATGAAACATGCATGATGCAATGCAACGTCCGAATGAAACCAGTATACATACACGCTCATGAGGAACTCACAAGGTATATATACCCATCTTTTATTTAAAAGGTGCACAATCAAAATCATGCGGAATAAGATTCATAACTAACAAATAACGTGCCTTTGAACGACACATACATATCTAAATGTTAATTTGAAAGATCTCCAGAACCACGCTGGGGAATATTTAATTTCCAAGTTCACAATTCTTGATTACAAACAAGAAATACCAGGTAGGGAACCAGTTTCTTTTTTGGAACCAGAAGTCAGATGAACTGAGACTACATTGGTGGAATTGTTTCTTCCTTCATTGTTGTTCAATAATTGTGTCATTGGCTGCCTTCCTTTAGGCATCCTGCAAATTATATATATGATTTAAATTATGTATATTAAATGAACTAAGTATAAGAACTTAATTGTTAAGTAAATGTTTTGATGATCAAAAAACTAATTCGAGGACCAAGTTGACAATTAGGTTAAAGTGCAGAAGTGTGTGTGGGATACAACTGTTAAAGAAGTTTTGGTTGGCGAAAAGTTGTTTTGGTTGGTGAAATGTCACCCTCATTTGTACTGAAGGACCAGTGGTCCGTGTGATGCCTCTACGGTGGTATAAAAAGGAGCTTGTCCAAAGAACAAACACAACTTTTGGAAAACTCACAAAGTGAATATTCATATTGCTCCAAAAGTTCTCTTTTGGCTCCTATTGAGAAGACTCAGCATCTATGTTCGAGCGACATGATAGAAGATGTTTATAGTTTCCTTTTATGTAAATTTTTGTGTTCTGTTGTAATATTGTAAGATCACTCCTAATCTCTGAAGGAACGTGCTCATTGTTTTTATAACCCTTTTGAGAGCTATAAACCTCGTTGGCCGGTTTTGGTCTTGAGGTGTTGTGATTTGGTAGTCTAACTTCATCTAGGAGGTGAGAGTGTAGAATAGGGTTTGCTTGTGGTTGCTCATAACTTGTAGCTAGGGTTGCAAGTGAAAATGGTGAGAGAGTAAGACAAATAAATAGTGTGTGTTGTATTTGGCTAATTTGCTCATCATTTATTGGATTTTGGGTGTTGGAAATCTTGTTAGATAGGTCGTGATTGTTCCTCCCTTGAGCAACGAGTTTTTCCACGTTAAACTGTTGCTTGTTTGTCTCTTCTGTTTACCTTCTTCTAGTTTTTGCTATTATTGCTTCAAGGGACCTGGTACCTCACTATAGTGGACACGTATTTACTCAACAAGTGGTATTAGAGCAGGGATCTCTAAACAGTTCACACTTAGAGATTTTCTGAAAATATGGCTGCTTCACTCAGTCTAGCAGAAGGATAATCATCGATCAAACCCTCGAGATTCAATGGATAGTTTATGCTTGGTAGAAGAATGGTATGCATGACTTCCTTATGGCTGAGGATAGTGAGTTGTGGGACATCATTCTTGATGGACAATGCATCCCTACTATCGAAGTGAAGGAAGGGGAGACGACCAGGTTGGTTCCCAAAACTAGGCACCAATACTCTTAAGCAGACCACAAGAAGATTAAAAAGAACTATAAAGCTAAGAAGTTGATAGTGTGTGTATTAGAGCTAAGGAATACAATAGGATTTCATCTTGTGAATCTACAAAGGAGATATGATATTGCCTAAAAAATGCTCTTGAAGAAATTGAGTAGGTAAAGGAATCAAAAGTGGACATGCTCGTTTTTCAGTATGAAGATTTTATCATGATAAAAGGAGAATCCATACATGATATGCAGACCAAGTTCTCGGTTATAACCAACGAGCTAAAGTGTTCGGGTGAACCTATAAGTCAGAGCAAGCAAGTGAGAAAAATTCTCAGGGTTCTTCCAAAATCTTGGGAAAGCAAGGTGGATGCCATTACAGAAGCCACAGACCTGAAAAGGTTAACAATGGATGTCCTCATTAGCAAACTTCAAATCCACGAACTAAACAAGCAACATGATTTTGTCAAGAGAGAGGGCAAGAAGGATAAGACCTTGGCCTTGAATAAGCTCATAGTAATGAAGAAATTGATGATGTAGATATGGCCTATCTCACCGAAAGATTTAAGAAGATAATCAAGAAAAATCATGGCTTTATAAGGAACGGAAATATGGGTAGATGTCAGGGAAATGTTGAATTATGTCATGGATGTGGGAAGGCAGGACACTTCATCAAAGAATGTCTTCATAGAAAGGATGATTAAAAAGATGACTCAAAGTTCGTGAAAGACAAAAGGAGGGACCAGGGTCCTGAAAAATATAGAAGAAAGGTTGTAACAAACCAGATTATAATGAAAGCTCTAGGGGTATGAGGTAACTCCTGTAGTGACTCTAAGGATGAAAAACAGCCTGAGGAGTCATCTATGCTATCCGTGAAAGAAGATGAAGAAATTTTTAACAACTTGTTTGCATTCATGGCCCGATGACAAAGAAGAAGAGGAACTGGCAACATTGTTGGACTTAAAAGAGAACTTAAATCTTTACTCTGCCAAAAAGTTGAAAAAGTTTGCATGTGTTCTCATTTCATTTGTGAGTTAACTGCTGAAAAGGATTTGTTAAATAATAGTGTTGATGTGTCACAAGATGAAAAAGTTGTTTTAACAAATCAAGTGTCTGACTTGGAAGTAAAAGTTGTGGCTCTAGAAGCTGAAAAAAGATTAACTTTTGATGTTGGTGGAAATTGAATCCAAATATGATGCTAAGCCAAAGAGTAAAATCAATGAAAATGAACTTGTTTTAGAAGAGAAGCTGAAGAAGGTTGAGTTGAAGTTGATGCTAGCTTTAGAAAGGAATGTTATGATGGAGAAGGACCTGAACAAGTCCTTGAAATGGACTACTTCTTCAAAATTGTGGGGGTCTATGTCCAAGAGTTGGGGTCATGAAAAGAGAGGTCTAGGATATGTCAACAAAATTGACCCTCCCCCCCTTTTAATCCTCATAGTAAATATGTTTTCATTGCTGACAACCTATTATGTTTACATTGTGGTAGAAATGGTCTCCTGAAGGGCAGTTGTGAAGTTCTCAAAAGAACTTTGAAAAGGCAGTAATCGGATTACTCTGAAAGAAAAGGGGTGAATGAGAGATTATGTCCCAAGTCTAAATAGAGTAACAGACCCTTAACTAAAGTAGTTCCCAAAACCAACAAATAAGCTTTGTGCAAGAACTGAAGCACTCTGAGTCCCTATGACAGTGATATCCTCCTTATCTTTGGCTTAAATTCCTATGCAGGTATCTGAGTAATTATTCACAATAATTTGAATTCCTAAATGTATATTGGAGGTTTGTGAATTTGGAAATCTCATAGGATTTGAACATATGGCCTTGAAGGAAATTCATTCAAGTATCTGCTCATTAGGGACCTGGTTCCTAGCGAGGTCAACATTCTTTACATAGAATTGTAGTGTTTTTGCTATGCTTGGAATGCTAAGTTTAATGAAATGATAATTTGTTCTATTTTTCTTACATTGTTCATTATCTTTATTTTGTGTGTTTTTGCTCGTGTTTGCTATCTCAAGTACCTAGAATTCCTTCATTGTGGTTCTTATCTTAATTTACTGTCTAAAATTTTAATGATGCCAAAAGGGGGAAGATAGCTTAAGGGGGAACAGGTTTGGAACAAGTTGTCAAAGGGAAGATAGCTTAATAAGGGCAATATATTCAGGGGGAACAGGTTGTCAAGGGGGTCAAGGGGATGGGATTTATGCATAAATAGGATCACAGTTTGTCATCATCAAAAAAGGGAGGAGGGGGAAATATTAACTGAATATTTTGATGATCAACAAACTGATTCGAGGACCAAGTTGACGATCAAGTTGAAGTGCAGAAATATGTGTGGAGTACAATTGTTAAAGTTGTTTTGGTTGGTGAAAAATTATTTTGGTTGGTGAAATGTCACCCTCATTTGTACCGAAGGACCAGTGGTCCGTGTGATGCCTCTATGGTGGTACAAAAGGAGCTTTTCCAAAGAACAAACACAACTTTTGGAAAACACACAAAGAAAATATTCGTATTGCTCCAAAAGAGCTCTTTTGGCTCCTATTGAGAAGACTCAACATCTGCGTTCGAGGGACCTGATAGAAGATGTTTATCGTTCCCTTTTATGTAAGTTATTGTGTTGTGTTTTGTTGTAACATTGTAAGATTATTCTTAATCGATAAAGGAATGTGATCATTTTTTATTACCCTTTTGAGAGTTGTAAACCTCGTTGGTTGGTCTGGGCCTTGAGTTGTGATTTATTAGTCTAACTTCATCTGGGAGGTGAGAGTGTAGACTAGGGTTTGCTCGTGGTTGCTCATAACTTGTAGCTGGGGTTGCAAGTGGAAATGGTGAGAGAGTGAGACAAATAAACAGTGTGTGTTGTATTTGGCTATTTTGCTCATCATTTAGTGGATTTTTGGTGTTGGAAATCTTGTTGGACAGGTCGTGATTGTTCGTCCCTTGAGCAAAGAGTTTTTCTACTTTAAATTCTTGCTTGTTTGTCTCTTGTTGTTTACCTTCTTCTAGTTTCTGCTTTTATTGCTTTAAGGGACTTGGAACCTCACTGTAGTGGACACGTATTTACTTAACATTAATTAAATTACCTCTTCACCTAGGCGATAATACTTGTCTGATATATGGACATCAAGTCTCTCCTCTCTTGTGACAGCTTCTACGTCTTTCTTAATCTGCATAGCTAAATCTCCAAGGTCACGATTAATATGAACCACGCGAATGGACTTTAAAGTGTCTATATCACCAAAAGCACAAGGGATTTCCATAAGCTTGTCACAATGTTCTAGAATTAATTCCTCAAGCTTGGGAAAAGTATCCGATTCAACTTGCCATTCTGAAAGATTGACAAATTTCAAACGCATTGTGTTAAGACTTTGGTAGATGTCCTCACTTGCGCCCCACTTGTCCTCGATGAAACTAGAGATGATAAGCTCCAGAGTTTCAAGCTAAGGCAACGCCACGATGGCAGACATCAAAGCAGGTGTTAGGGAAAGACCAAGCAACCGTAACTCTTTCAAGCTGATAGGGAAGTGATATTCATTAGGAGGTGGGACTTTCACTTGCGAGTAGCTGTTTTTCTCGTATTCTACAATGAGTGATTCGAGTTTAGTAAGGACATCAAATTTGGGAAACCAATTGCCATGTGTAGGAGGAAGATTTGGGATAAAGTTGTAAAATTTGAATCCTCTGCTTCCAATGTACTTGGTTCGTCCTCGTCAAATAAAGAACAAAGTTCAATGCCCACATGTTTCAGCTTTGCCAGTTTCAATATTCTCGGTTCAATTCATCCGATCCTATCAACAGAGTTTCCAGATTCTGGAGGTTCAACCAGGATAGTAGGAGAGCTTTTACTTCAGTCCGAATCTTTAGGAATCTCAAATGAAATAGGGAGCCTATTTCATCCATCAAATAATCGACCAGAATAATGTTACCCAATTGCAACACCCTACGAAGCCAAAACTGTCTAATGTGATAGATATACTCACAGCGATAAAGCCAACCACTCATTTTCAAAGATATAACTCCGAGCTCAAAAGATATTGAGTTTTGTTATTTAACTAGGAGGAATGTTACTCTTGAAAGTTCGGATAATTTCGTGAATATTTGAACAAGTTAAAAATTTGGGAGTTCTTGATGTTGTTCATGTATTCTTGGCATTCTGGAAGAAGAATCACCAAAAAGACTACATTTGATTCAAAATTCTAATTTAAAAGTGTTTAACATTGTTTAAGTGGTTTTGCAAAACTGGAGTTAAAAAATAATGGCATAGATGAGTCTTTTCTCAAACGATAATCACAAAAATGAGCCAAACTTTTAACTGATGGCATAAATAAGTCTTCTCTCAAAGTTTTATGATATATTTGAGTTTTTTCCCTTTTAAAATGTATATATCTAACACAACACGAGAAAAATATTAAAAAGAAAAACGGAGCTGAGGAATATCTAAATTTTTTTGAAGGAGGAGTGGGTGGTAGGGGGGGGGAGTGGTTAAAAAGTTTTTTTGAAAAAAAAAAGTATAAAATAAACTATAAAAAGTTTTATAAAAGATTTGTCTTTTTTAAAAAAAAATTATTTTGGGGGTTGAGGGGAGGGGCGGGGGGCTAAATGGAGTAGGGTAAGAAAAATGTTTAAATTTTTTATTTAAAAAGAATAATTTCTTTATTTTCGGGATAGTGATATTTCAACCATTGATTTTTAACCAATATTAATGATTTATTCAATTTTTGTCAAAGTGAAATATTTTATCCATATGAAATGTCATGTGGCAAGATTTTTATTAATAAAAAATAAAAGAGATGCTATATCGATGTAGAATACCATGTGGCAAGTTTTTTTAAAAAATGAAAAAAGTTGTTTTATCCGTGTGGAATATCATGTGCCAAGGTTTTTTACAATAAAAGAGAGAGTGTATTATACACACCACTAAGGTGTGTTTTAAACTAATGAGTGATAGTTTAGGTATGAAACTCACATCCCGAATAATTTAGGTATGAAACTTAAAAAAATGGTATAGTTTAGGTATGTTTTGACACTTAACTCAATTTAATAAAGAATAGGATTAAAAACATATCTAAGTTACTCTTTTCGCTTATTTTTACTTGTCACTATTTTGCTTCTTAAGGTTAAACTGCATGAACTTTGATCAATATTTTAAAATGTATTTTTGCATCATATTAAAATGAAAAGAATTACAACTTATAGCATTTTCGTATGATTTTCAATCATCTAGATTTTTTATTTTATATTTTAAATATTACTATAAAACTTCGAGTATTTTTTAAGGTTGGAATTTGATTATATGAGTTAAATTAGTATAAAAATTATACCGGTTGATTTTTAGGTCAAGCAAATTGCAAAATAAGTGTTTGCGAAATTTCAGTAACCAAAAGAGTCCGCGACAAGACCACGTCACGAACTTGCATCAAGATGGTTCAAAATTTTTTGGAGTTCAAATTTAGTCAAACTCTGATGAAAATCCTATTTCACTAAAAAATGAACTTTGGTGAAACCCCTCCGCGTCGCAGACTAGGTTGACCATTGTTGTCTAATTTCAGTTCTAAATGGAGGTACTTTGGACTTTTTTTTAATTCATAAATTAGTAAACCTACATGTCTTTTTGACTAAAAATATTGATGTTTTGAATACCCCCAAAACCCCTAATTCACCTTTATTCACTTCCAATTCATCCATTCCAAAAATATCTCCCTAGCAAGACTTTCAAAACCCCCCGTTTAAAGCTCCAAGGATTTCTTCTAGGCTCTTTTCCAAACTTCGAAAATTTATTCAAGCTTCTTGTGCCTTCTTCTTCGAGGTATATGGATTTCATCCATGGGTACCTTTCACCTATGAAAATCAAATATTCTTTTAACAAAATCTCTTGATTTTAATTATGTACTTTCATGGATTTTTATGATTTTGCTTCAATTGCATGTATTATGACTTATTTTATGCTAATTGACTTATTTTGATGTAAATTTATATCCAATTGCATGAAATTCATGATTTAACTAGGTATTTCTACAGTTTAGGGTTCTTGAGATTCATGATGGGTTGTTTTCATTACAACTCAAATTGATGAATTTCATTGTGTTTATGTATAATATCTAGGAATTACATATTTTCAAAAAAGTGATTGACATTGAACCCATCTAATCTACCCCTTTCTAAGTGAATCATGACTTTAATGTTAAGGACTTCAACCAAAGATTTATAAAAGCTAATAATAATATGATTGTGGGTGTCCTTTAATGAATAATTGGATGTTGGTGAACGATTTTTTCACCCAAAATGATGGATTGTACTTGTGGTAGGGACCATTCTCGCGTGGTTGAATCTCTAGTGCTAATGAGCTATTCTATATACATCATTGATGATTTATTGAAACTTAAGGCTAATGATTGATCTTGTTAATGTATTATTATTTCAAAGGATCTGACCTAGCACCGAAAAGGCTTGAGGTGGGGTTCGATCAAGAAGTCAAAGGTTTACTTCTCAAAGAAATCCTAGTAGCAACCTCTTGTCTTAAACTATGTACCACCATAGGTTGTGTCATTACTCGAGAGGGTACCCTAGACATAACCTGCACTTAGAGACTATTTCTAGTCCCCAAGCGAACCACTTGGCCTCATCACATTCATACATTCTACCAATCAGCAGAAGAACAAAAGGAAGTAAATGGGCACATCTCATCTAGTCTCGAAACAGTATCATATATAAAAGGCTAGTAGAAGAGAACTAGCTCACAGTTATATTAATTAACAATCCGACTCTAGTCTATGAAGCCTCTATCACTAATAGGTGGTGCTAATGATAGATCCATGGCTACCTCAATCAAAATAAAGCTAATAAGCATCTAACTCTAAAGCAAGATGAAAGTATCATATGAATCCTCTAAAATAAGGGAGGCTCACCAATCCACTGAACATCCAAAGATCTCAACGATGTGCCTGTTGGTGATCTCGATCCTGTGTATCTACATCATAAAATGATGCAGTGCCAGTGTGGCGTCAGTACGTGGAATGTACAGGTATATAAAATAGATGAATGAAAATGAAACAGGTAGAATAATATGGCAATAACATCAACTCAACTCAAAAGACTGAACTCATCTCAACTCAGTAAAACATGGAAGTTTAAAGTAAATCATGCTCTTTATAATATACTTTTGAAAAGAAGAGAATAACTCTGTTAGAAATCTCATGCTCAATCAATGTTGCTTAGGAGTTTCTCTTAACCAACATCTATCCTATCCCACCACCTTTAAG
>JAABOM020059473.1:0-12779 GCA_011800125.2 Solanum clarkiae
TCCCATGTAGCACTTTCAACTTGTTGGTTCCTCCAAAGGACCTTAACAGATGCCACCTCCTTGTTCCTCAATCTCTTTACTTGACTATCCAAGATCTTAACTAGAACCTTCAAATAGGTCAAGTTATCCTCAACAACACCCAAAACATCAAGAGGCAAAATAGCATTAGGATTATCAACACATTTTCTCAACATAGAAACATGGAATACCGGATGGAACAAATTCATTTAACTAGGAAGCTTCAACTCATAAGCTACATTGCCAAACCTCTCTCTCACCTCATAAGGACCAATATACCTTGGGCTCAACATCCCCTTTTTACCAAAATGGACCACATATTTCATTGGAGAAGCCTTTAACTAGACCCAATCACCCACTTGGAACTCTAGGTCTTTTCTTCTTACATTGGCATAGGATTTCTGATGACTTTGGGCCATTCTCAACCTTGCCCTAATCATATTAAACTTCTCAAGAGCTTCGATAACATGATTTGGCCCCAATAAATCTACCTCTCCAACCTCAAACCAACCCACTGGCGATCTACAATGTCTCCCATAAAGAGCCTCAAAAGGAGCCATACCGATGCTAGAGTGATACCTATTGTTGTAGGCAAACTCAATAAATGGAATATGGTGATCCCAACTACCCTTAATCTTTAAGACACAAGCCCTAAGCATATCCTCAAGTGTTTGAATTGTCCTTTCGGCTTGGCCATCCGTTTGAGGGTGGAAGGTCGTACTAAGGTGAACTTTGGTACCTAGCCCCCTTTGAAAAGACTTCCAAAAGTGTGAAGTAAATTGTTCACCAAGATACGATATAATATATAAAGGAACCCCATGTAACCTCACTAACTCATGGATGTACAAACTTGCATACTCTTCAGCCCCATATGTAGTCTTTACCGGTAGAAAGTGAGCCAATTTCGTCATCTATCAACCACCACCCATATGGAATGAAAACCTTTCCTAGTCTTGGGCAACCAAACCACAAAATCCATATTAATCACCTTCCATTTCCAAGTAGGAATCTCTATGTCTTGGGTTAGGCCACCCATCCTTTGATGTTCGGCTTTCACTTGTTGACAAATATGGCAACCAGACACAAATTTAGTAATTTCCTCTTCATACCTCAAATCTCCATACATTTTGGTGGAATCGGGGTGGATAGAATAAGGAGAATTATGGCCTCATCAAGAATTCTATCCCTCAAACCATCAACACATGGCACACACAACCTACCTTGGTATTTAAGGGTCCCATCTCCCCCTTGGGAGAAAAACTCTATTTTCCCCTCTTTCACCAAGGCCTTTAATTCAAGCAAGGAGAAGTCTAGATCTTGTTTTTCTATCACCTCATTAACCAAAGAAGATTTGGAACTATCAACAACAACAACATCATTACCCACATCTTCCAACCTGACCCCAAATCTAGCCAATCTATGTACCGCTCTAGCCATCTCCTTATAACCACCATCTATATGAGCTTGGCTACCCATAGACACCCGATTCAAGCATCCGCCATAATATTTTCTTTATCAGGATGGTAACGCACACGTATGTCATAGCCCTTAAGGAGTTCTAGCCACCTTCTTTGTCTCAAGTTGAGATCAATTTGAGTGAAGAAATATTGAAGCCTTTTATGATCGGTGAAGACATCAACATCCACCCCATACAAATAATAACGCCAAATCTTTAATGCAAACACCATGCCGACTAAGTCAAGATCATGGGTAGGGTATTTTTTTTCATGGACTTTGAGTTGCCTAGAAGCATAGGCTATGAACTTACTATTTTTAATTAGCACAGAACCCAAACCAACTCTCGATACATCACAATACACAACAAAGCCCTCAAGCCCATCAGGTAGTGACAATATAGGAGCAGACATAAGTCTATCTTTTAATGTTTGGAAGTTTTTCTTACATTCTTCGGTCCACACAAACTTAACCTTCTTTTGAGTTAATTTTTTCATAGGAGAAGCAATGGAGGAGAACCCATTCACAAACCTTCTATAGTAACCCGGAAGGCCCAAGAAACTCCTAATATCCGACGGGGTCAATGGTCTAGGCCAATTCCTAATCATATCGGTCTTCTTATGATCCACTTTAATGCCATCCCTCGACACTACATGACCCAAAAATGCAACCTCCCCTAACCAAAACTCAAACTTGTCTTATTTAGCATACAATCTCTTGTCCATCAATCTTTGCAACACAAACCTCAAATGGCTAATATGTAATTCCCTAATATGTGAAAAGATCAAAATATCATCAGTGAAGATCACAACAAAGGAATCAAGGTAGGGTTTGAAGACCTTATTCATTGGTTTCATAAAGATGGTCGGTGTGTTAGTCAACCCAAAGGACATCACACTGATTCATAGTTCCAATATCTAATCCAGAAGGCCATCTTAGGAATATCACACTCCCTCACCCTTACTTTATGGTACCCGGACTAAACATCAATCTTAGGGTAAAAGCTAGCGCCTTGCAATTGGTCAAACAAGCCATCAATTCTCTAAAGAGGATACATATTCTTTATAGTGACCCTTTTGATTTGTTGATAGTCAATAAACATTCTAAGTGACCCATCTTTCTTATTTACAAAAAATACTGGCGCACCCCAAGGAGATTGGCTAGGTCTAATAAATCCCTTCTCCAACAAATCTTACAATTTTTCCTTTAACTCTTTCAACTCTGGTGGGGCAATACGATAAAGGGGAATAGCGATAGGTTGAGTGTCGGGAAGGAGAGCTATGCCAAAATCTATCTCCCTTTTGGGAGGGACACCGAGAAGGTCATTTGGAAAGACAACAAGAAACTTACTTACAATTGGAACTGGCTCAGTGGAAGGGACCTTGGACTTCACATCTTTAACCCTCATAAGATGATACAAACACCCCTTGGAAATCAACCTATATGCTTTGATGCATGAGATGAACCTACCCCTTACTACCACATCATGAATCTTCCACTCAAGGACGGGTTCATTTAAAAATTGAAAAAACAAATTTGACCCTGTAGGTTCTACAACTAATAGAAGCATAATATGCATGCAACCAATCCATCCCAACAATAATATCAAAATCAACCATATCTAATTCAACAAGATCACAAGGTAGGATTTTAAGCAAGTTGCAAATTGTACAATTTCAATACACCCTCCTAGCAACAATAAATGTACTAATAGGAGTAAAAACCTTATATGACTCATGCAACAACTCTGTCTCAAGATGAAACTTTTTAGCAACAAAGGGGTTAACAAAGGAAAGGGTGGACCCGGATTAATCAAAGCATATACATCAAGATCAATGATTTTCAAAATACCAGTAACAACATCGGGGACCTCACCAACCCCTTGCCTCCCATGTGGACTATCTTGAGGACCACCTCTACCCAATGGAATCATATTTGCACCCCCGAACTTTGCCGCGGTTTCTTAGACAATCTACTTTCTTGTGACCAAGCTCTCTACAACCAAAGCATGCGTTAGAACCCTTCAAACACGGGACATTATGACCCTTTCTACATCTAGGACACACATCATTAGGAATCACACCACCAATACCTTGATTTCTAGGGAAGTCATTGGAAAACTCCCTATTTGTAGCATGAGCAGGCCTTTGGCCTTGATGAAGTCTAACACCCTTTTGGAACTTGCCCTCAAAATGGGCACTCTTCGCCTCATGGCCCCTCCTCTTCCTTAAATTTCTTCTTCCATTTTCTCCGCATATGTCATCAACTGAGATAAGTCCATGTCACGAATACACAAGGCAGACCGACATTCTTCACTCACCAAGTTGGAGACCCCCATAGAAAACTTATTCATCCTTGACCTAGGATCGACACCCAAGTGAGGAGCATACTTTGCAAGTTGATTAAATTTGAGGGCATACTCCCTCACACTCATAATACCTTGTTTTAAGTTCATATGCTCTACCAACTTTGCTTCCCTAAGCTCAAGAGGAAAGAACCGATTAAGGAAGGCCAATTTGATTCCTCCTAAAACACCACACAACCATTACCCTTCTCACCCTTCCATTGATCACACCAAATTTGAGCTACTCCCTTGAGTTGATACGCCACCTACTCTGCCTTTTCATTTGACCCAACACCCATGATATTCAAGATATTGTAGATCTCATCAATGAACTCTTGTGGATCTTCATCCACCTTTTTCCCGTGGAAAATCAGAGGATTCATCCTCATGAAGTCTCATGTCCTAGCTCCCGGGGTAGTAGCATGAGGGGCTTGGACCCCTTGTTGGACTTGGTTGGCTACCACCTTGGTAAGCATGATAAGAGCATCCTGGAGCTCACTATTTGTAGGTTGCTCCTTAGGATCTTGGATCCGTCTTCCTCTAGTGTTTGGGATAATCTAATATAACAAAGAACAATCCTTAAGGGAGAAATACTCACCACAACTCTATAACACAACTTAGAAAAAGAAGAAGGAAAACATTTCCTAAAACGCCTCATAGACTCCTATTCATAGTCATGGCGTGCTTCACAACCATGAAAGGACTCTAATCGATGCGGTGTGTTGGACTCCAAAGATCTATACACCTAGTGCTCAGATACCAAGTTTGTCATGACCAAAGCCTAGGGCCTAGATGTGATATGGCAAATGGGGAACCTGAAGGTACCCCAATCAAGCCTTTCCACTTGTCATTTCACATCATCGATTACGAAAGAATATAAAATACATAAAGTAAGATAGAGGGGCAATGGGGACAAGGGAAAGCTTGCTTAAACATCATAATCAAGAGGCAAGAGTCAAGCTCATAACATAAATACATAAGTTGTCCAATAAACACCTCTGAATAGATAGATAGAGCAGGGGCCAAGACAAAGCTACCAGGGTCACCCTTATATTCAATAGAACACAAGAAAATGTCTTAATACATAGATAATATCAACATAGACTAAGGTCCCCGAAGTGGAGGACTCACCAACTAACTTTGAGTAGGACTAATATAGCCACGTGGAGCAGGAGGATGATCAACTTGAGCACCGATTCCTACATAGTGATATCATGTAGGAAAAAACATGTGTTAGTATGTGTGAACGTACTAAGTATGTGGGATGCAATGCGACAAGAAATAGACATCATTATCAAAATGAACAGTAATAGGCAATGGGTTTATTATAGCAAGATGGCATCTATGAACAATGCTAGAGTAAATCATTCTTAAATAACTCATGCTCACAAAAGGTATCATATGTGAAGAATAGACCAAGCTAGATTTCTAAGGTATAAACCCCTTGAGGTTAGTGATGATGTCGCCCCATCACTTAGGTAATGAAGTACTAACCCTTCACTCAGTTGGTGATAATGCTGCCCCATCACCTAGATGGACAAGTACTAACCCTCCTCGATTGATGAGTACTAACCCCTATCTCAGTTATTGATAATGCCGCCCAATCACTATGTGGAGAAGTACTAGCCTTTCCCTCAGTTAATGAGTATAAACCTTTATCTCAGTTATCCGGGTTCTTAGATCCCTCGAATTGGGCATGGTATAGTGCAACCCTTTATATATAATTCATCATTAATATAAGCTCATTTTATCATCATAACATCAATCATATCATATGTCATGCTTTGGACCTTCATTTTCACAAGAAACCCTAGTTGGACATTTTATTAAACACTTGGGGTGGGTGGGTGTAATGGCGGTATAAGATGATGCAACTTAGAAATGAAATTATGTAAGAAATCTATTTTAAAACAATCAATCAACACCTTGCAACACCCCCAAGACATTCACATCAAGATCACTCATCAAATCCAACATGAGATCTATGATTTGGACCTCAAAACATGCTAAAGCAACCATACTTTCATGAACTAAAATCACTGTGCAGTAAGTTTCTTATCATATAATACACACATGTAAAATCAACTTTAAATCATGCAATATTAGTAAAAAGTAGGCTTAGGCTCCATGGGTGGAAGGACCCAATGGTTCAATATCACATGCTTTTGCTTTGGAGAAATTCTTGGTGAAGTTTGAAAATGGAGGCTTGAAGCTGGATAAAAATCCTTAGTTCCGGATGAGGGTTGTGAGTCTTGAATTTTGGAGTGAAAATATAGATAAGTGTTTTCGGGAGTATTGGAAAATGTTTAAGATGACATAAGAGTGAAATTTGGCTAAGTATAGATAAAAACACGCTTGGGAAAATTTGGGCCCAAAACTTAGAATAATTTGAGCGCACAAGAAAAACACTGCCAAGAAAATACACCTCGCGGAGAGGACGTAAAGAAGGAAATACACATGAGCGTACCCTTGGCACATCGAAGAGGCAACGGGGAAAGCTCACTAGAATTTGCACTTTCAAAAATTGAAATTGCTATTCTTTCGCTCTCAAATCGGGGTTAGTCCCTTTTTGACCAAATTTTGACCCCCTAATCACAAACATGAAGTCAAATTTTCAAAATAATGAACGGGTTTTTAGATATATGGAAATTAAAATTATGGTCATTTTGAGGAACGTTTTAGGGTACTTTTTGGGATCATTACACATACTAGCACATACTTTACATGATCTAACCATGTAGGGACCGGAGGCTATACCTATCCAACTCTTGACTTTTAGCTTGGAGTTTCTTAAGAATTAGTAGTTGTGAGTCCTTTGCTTCAAGGAGAAGAACCACAATTCTATCTACATACTATGCCATGCTTACATATGTCATTATTTTGAGAATGAGCCTATGACATGTCTTGGCCTCCATCCTATTCTATATTAGAGGAATTGTTGCACATATTGATATCATACATATGTCTATATTATGTTATGTCATGTTTGAGACAATATGACTATGCACTATGCTATGATGACATGATTATGTTGAGATGCGATGATGTTTGAAGTCCTAAGCCCTTGTTGTCCCCATTGTGTGAGTAATACTTACTCACCACTTAGTTCCTATGCTATGTGCTACGTGATCATCTAAATACTTTCCCCTATGACATCCCCACTACTTACGTCCCGAATTCCCATATATTAGTCTTATATGTGAATTGTATGCTAATGAATCCCTTAACCTTATCCCATAGCTTGAGTTATTTATCCTTATCCTTAGTCTCACAGGATGATTATGGTTAGTATAAATATGCGCTTCCGAACTAATGATGTGTGCATGATAGCTATGAGGCATGTTAGGGACTTTCGGGTCCCTATTAGCCATGTCACACCTAGGCTGTATGCTTGGGTTGTGACACCTTAACTTAAAGGAAATTGGAGTTTTTTAGGAAGATGAACCATATGTTACCAACACAGACCTTAGAAACAGGTACAACTAGTAGATTCTCTTCTTGGATGAGGTCCAAGAATATGAGAAAAATGGCCAAGTGTAGAAGGACTTCACAAATCCAACCAAGGTTGTAGACAAAAGGATGGACCATAAGATGGTTTTGTGTTTTTTAGACTAGCAAAATTAGTTTGAAGGATTTCAGCAGAGTTACCAAAGACAGGACTTACGACCCATGATTTGACCTACGACCCTTAAATGGGGTTTCGTAGGTTGAGTCCTGCAGTTTCAATAAGGGACAGTTTGGTCAATTTCATCATTTCTATTCCTCAAACCTGTCATTTTGGGATAAAAAAGGGGACCCTGAACTAGCCTTAAAGCCCTAAGTCCCTCATTCAATAACTCATTCTTCCACTCTAATTTTTTCTATGGCCATACTCGCTTTAGAAAAAGGCATGCAAGCTAGGGATTTCAAGGTTTATCTCATGGGATTCAAATTCCTTCTGTCCTAAGGTTTCTGAGGTATGTAAGCTTTATTTATGGGTACCCTTCCACCCATAAAGTTTCTTTTTAAGTATTTAAACTTTTCCTTAAGTTCCTTTAAGATATTACGCATGATTATGATGATTTCATGATCTTTTAAGTTATTAAATATTACTCATAATATCCTATGATGATTTACTAAGTATATGCATCTTTTGAGCTACTGAAGAAGACCCCAATGATGAGTTTTGATAATGATTATGTGCGGGCATCTTAACTGGTCATTAAAAGAGAAATTACCTCATGTTTTATATGATTTATGATTGTTCCATTTAAAAAGCCTAGCTGACCTACTTTTCAAGTATAGCTTTGGATGATTTATCCTAATGATTAGGGCATTAAGTTAAGTTTTAAAGTGATGATTTGTCAAATACATAACCATTTTGGCAATTATCCTAAAGAAGTTTAAGGAAGGTCCCCAAGAAGAAAAGACAATTCTCAGTTGGTGGTTTCTAAGTTTGAGCTACTCCAATGATTGCTACTTATAATTCTAAGTAATATTGTAAAGATTTCATGAGATAACTTAGCACTGACTAGACTTGAGAATGGGATTCATTCTATTAGTTGAGGCATGACTTGATAAAGCTAAATCTCAAAGTATTTTACTATGTGTCACTAGAGGATCCCTTGCAGGCTAGGCTAGTGAATCCACGTAGGCCATTTATGTTATTAAGATGCATGTGAAATTGACGTAGCTCTATCCGGTAAATGGTCTCGCCATGCCAATGTAGGGGGATTTGTTGGATTCTATATAGTAGCTCACATGGTCTTCTATGTCAGTTAAGATCTACTCTGACATGTTTATGATCATAGGATATGTTTCCATTACATGTGTTTTCTTATGTATTGACTCTTATTCATATTAAACTATATTGTATGTGCATGCTTAAACTCACTTTATGTATCTTTCATCTTATAATACGTCCATATATGTTATGTTATATGTATGAGTGATGGCATTACAATTTCATTCATGTAGTGCATCTCACATGCTTAGTACATTCCAATGTACTAAGATATATTTTGTCTGCATGATTTAATCATGTAAGGACAGGAACTCCCCTACCAGCTCGTGGCTAGTATTGAGCATTCAAGACTAGCACTTCAATTTTTGGTGAGCCCTTAATTTGGGACTTTACCATTTTCTGTTGTACCTTGTAGTTATTTTGAGATGATATATTTATGGCCCTTTTGAGGCATTTACTTTCTACGTTGTACATTATGGAGTCTTTTCAATTTGATGGATGCAAATTGTTACCAGTTCTGTTCATCGATATATTAGATGGTATGCTTATGGACAAAGTATGTTAGCTATTCTTGTTGATTTTTTTTAGTGTTACTTCATTGATATAAAATAGCCTATAGTCCCATTCCCCTTATTTCCACAAATATTTTAAGTGTGTATGCCTATGAGTGTTTGAGATGCTTAAGATGGCTTGGGAAAGGTGCGTACATGTATCTCATTCACCGTGTGATAAGTAGATCCCTAGGTCGGGTCACTAGACATCTATATGGGCCCATGCAAGTAATGTCGCCAAATCTTCAAGTCAAACACTACTATCGCAAGCTCAAGATCATGAATCAGATAGTTATTTACCTTAAATTGTCTTGAATCATAAGTAATCACTTTACCATATTGAATTAGCACACACCACCCCAACCTAATCCTTGATGCATCACAATACACAATGAATCCATTATTTCCTTTCGGCAATGTCAAGATTGGAGCCGAAGTTAGTCGATCCTTCAATGTTTGCCAACTCTTCTGAAACTCATCCTTTCACAAAAACTTTGCCTTCTTCTAGGTCAACTTGGTTATTGTGGACGAAATAGAGCTAGAGAAATCTTGGAGAAACCTTCTATAGTATCACACTAGGCCCCAATAAACTCCTTATGTCCATAGGAGTCAACGGCCTCGGCCAATTTATCACCACTTTGATCTTCTTAGAATCAACATTAATGCCATCACGTGATACGAAATGCCTACGAAAGGAAACCTCACTTATCCAGAACTCGCACTTATAAAATTTAGCATAAGGCCTTTCCTCCATAAAGGTTTGTAACAACACCCTTAAGTTCTCCATATGTGCTTTCTCACTTAGGGAGTAGATTAGGACGTGATCCATAAAAATCGATGCAAACATGTAAAGGTAGCGCTTGAATACCCTATTCATAAGGTCGATGAATATTGATTGTGCATCAGTGAGAAGAAACGATATCACTACAAATTTGAAGTGACAATACCTAGTCCAAAATGTCGTATTAGGAATGTCACCTTCCCTCACCTTCAATTGGTGATACCCGGATCTCAAGTCAATTTTGGAGAAGTATGTAGCCCTTTGTAATTGATAAAATAGGTCATCTATCCTCAGGAATTGGTGTTTTCTCTTGTTAGTAACCTTGTTGAGTTTCTCGTAATATATGCACATACGGAGTAACCCATCCTTCTTCCTCACAAACAAAAATTTGGGCACCCCATACTATGCCTAATGAATCCCTTCTCCAACAAGTCCTTCAATTTTTCCTTGAGTTCTTTCAATTTTGAAGGAGCCATTCTATCTGAAGGGATTGAGATAGGTTGAACGTAGGGTAGGAGACATATGCTAAAGTCTATTTTCCTTTCAGGAGGAACACCAGGTAAGTCATCCTGAAAGACATCATGAAAAAACAATGGGGATTGACTCAAGGGAAGGAGCTTTTGAAGTGACATTCTTGACCTTACCAAATAATATATGTACCCCTTAGAGATCATTTTCTGGTCTTTTATGAAAGAAAGAAACTGACCTTTACATGAAGAGTTACTACCCTCTCACTCAAAAATAGGCGCATTTGGGAATTGAAACTTCACTCTATGGTTTCTACAATCAATTAAAGCATAGGAAGCATGCAACCAATTTATCTCATGTATTACATCAAAATCAACCATGGAAATCCAACTAGATCATGAGGGACCACTTTATGCAAAAGAGAGAGAGGACAATTTCTATAGACCCTTCATGCAACAATAGACTCTCCTACAAGAGTATTTACTTTATAAGGAACATGAAGGACCTCAGGGTATGTGTGAAATCTATTAGCAAGAAAAGGGGTTACAAATGACAAATTTTCTCCTAGATATCAAAATTTTAAGCTCTCAACATGCCAGTGACAACATTCGTAGCTCTTAAAACTTTTGGGACCTTGCACCAGTGATCTACAATCCTCGCATGATGTACGGGCTTCCCGCACTTTAAGACAACATTTGAACCAGCTAGGCGCTCTCCCTTGTGGAGCCTTCAACACTTGGGGATACTTCGGGTTTGATGCTTATGAGTGACCTCGTTTTCTTTAGTTGTCCTGGGAGATGGAGTGTTGGTAGACCCTTGTCCAGCTTGTTTTTTTGCCACTTTGGAAGTTATGATCTCTGCTCCTTTGGTGTGAATATCGCCCAGCATCTACTCGGGCCCTCTTGGACTCCCTTGATCTTTCCCTTAGCTTCTCCTCCTCTATTTTCTCGGCATAAGTCATCAATTAGGAGATATCTATCTCCTTCACTATCATGGCAGTCTTACATTCTCTTGACACTAAATCTGAAACACTAAAAATAAACTTGCTCATACGAGCCCTAGGATCCGTAAACCTTAAATGAGAATACGTGGAGATCTCAATAACCTTGAGGGCATACTCCCTCACACTCAAGGACCCTTGCTTGAGATTTGATGAATTCTTTAACTTTGCCCCCTCTCAACTCAAATGGTGCCCTTGACTCTGCTTATGAAATTGGACCCGCTCCTTTGCACCTCTCATCTGCCTATTGCTCGCACAATATTTTGGATACCACTTTTAATTGGTAGGCCACCAACTCAGCTTTTCCCTTTGATGGAATACCCAAAACTATTACTGTATGATAGGCCTTATAAATAAAGTCAATGAGGTTCTCCTCAATCTTGGAACCATGGAACCTTGGAATGTCCAACCTCATAATGTCTCTAAAATGAGTGGATGGAGTAAGCACTTGGGGAGGAATAACCATCTCGTTACTTGATTTGTTGGCCAACAATTGGGCCAACATAGTGAATGTAGATCAAAATTCTACGTGAGACCTCCATTGACTTGTTGAAGCGGATGGGCTTATTGTTCAGGGGTTTCTCTTTTGTGTGGATCTCTTCTTGGAGCCATGATCAAGAAATAATCATAGAGACCATAATTAGTTATAGGAAAACCATAGTGGACTCTAAAGGCACGACATGAACAACAAATAAAAGGAGACTTCCCTAAACCGTCTTATAGTATCTCACTTAAGGTAGTGGCACGCTTCAAATCCTTGAATGTGAATAAACTTGATGTGCTATGTATGGATATTCGAGGAACATTTTAAAACCTTGTTCTCTAATACCATGTTTATAATGACCCGAGCTGGGGCCCAGTCATCACATGGCAAATGAGATATCCGAAGGCACCTCACCTAAGCCATCTTTAATATCTCAAACATTCATAGGCATAAAACTAAACATTCACTGAAGAAAAATAGAGAAAGGGTCTATGGGTCCATATTTTGACAATGAAGTGACATAAAAAAAGGAAACAGACATATTTTCCATATAGCATACCAACTAAACCATAGATGGATGGAATCAGTATCAGTCGGGTTGGATCAAATAGAAAATATTCGAAATCGAAATAACATAGAATGTAAAATCCTCAAAAGGCTAACATATACATCAATGTATGAAATACAAACCTTAAATGAAAAATGGTAGAGAGTGAAACTAAGGGCTTACTGGAAAAGTACTAGCCTTGAACTCTGTAAAACTAGCCAAGAGCCACTGGAGGAGTACTTCTTCCAACATGATTTAATCATGGAGGGAAAAGATGCATTAAGGCTTTTGAAATCTACAAAGTTTGTGAGATCCAATGCAAACATGAAATTGTAATGCCTTCATTCTTAAGTATGATATATATATATATATATATATATCTATATTTAACCTATATATTCAAAAATA
>JAABOM020059474.1:0-12777 GCA_011800125.2 Solanum clarkiae
GGTCTGCGTACAATATACCCTCCCCAGACCCCACTTGTGGGATTATACTGGGTATGTTGTTGTTGTTGTTGTTTATTTCCCTTCTCTTTGAATGTTGTTTGGTAGTGGCCAACACCAAACCCCACCTACTATCACGATCCTGACAAAGGTAGTGATGAATAGGACAAGGGAAGTATATGACGGGATTTGATTGTTGTGTTTTCATCTAATCAACCAAACCTGACCAAGGAGAGGTTGACTGGGATAATGGGTAATGGTTAGTTGGCACGCCATGGTTACCGATCAAGCACCATGGTGAAATTCGACCTCCACCTTCACAAGAGGACTGCAAGAACCTTGGATATTGTCCTATATGCGAATTCCTAATTAAAGTCATGTTGTCTAGAGTAATTGAGTCAATGAATCATGGGGAACACAATTTCCCAAGTTGTCCCTCAATTTGATTGTCTTCTTCCATAAATAGCATAGTGTTTGTTTTTTTTCTTCGTTTTGAATCACAACCACCACCCCCCATTTTAGGGAATATAGTAGTTGATGCTTGAAATGATTGTTAGTGGGTCAACATAGTCAAAGACCCATATTCCCTATGGATTCGACTCTAACCTCTGGTTAGGTTTATACTTTACTGCGAGTGCTTTACTGTTGGAGCGTAAACATCAAAAATTATGGCGTTGTTGCCGGGTAGTACAACTAGGTTCTTGGCTTGATTTCAGTAGTAGTTAATTCAAGTGTTAATTTCTAGATTATTTTTATTTTTTTTTTGTTGTTTAATCTTACTTGCATAGTACACTAGGTGGTATTCCCAATACAAGGAGCCAAGGCAATCCCTTAACCGCAACAATTTGGAGATCCATCAAATCACTAGAAGAATGGCCTGTATAAATTATGATATTGAGGTTGAGGAAGAAATGAATGTGAATGGTGATATGTGAAGAGAGGAGAATCCACCACCAAGAAATAATAGGCCACAAGTTAGGGATTTCAAGGAAAACGCTTGTGGTTGGAATCAATATCACTTGAACCCTATGGTAATTGATGTTACAAGTGTTATATTGTTGCCACCATTACTGGCAGATGCTAAGTTCACAGTGTCGAGTGGATAACTCTAAATGGTCCAAAACCCTGGTTTGTTCGCAGGGTTACCTTAGAGGATCCCCATCATCATCTCCATAATGTTGTGTTTGTCTGTAAAGTGTCATGGAGATACAAAATCGTTCTTTGGATACAATTATCTTATAATTGTTCCTATTGTCACTAACTAGCAATGCAACTGTGTGTTTTTCTGAGCTTCCTCAAAGTACGGTAACATGTTGGAGCTTTAGTGAGTTTTTCTAGAAAGGTACTTTCCAAGGTCAAAGAAGCTTAAGCTCAAAGATGAAATAAATCATTTTGAGGAATTGTCGGATGACTCAATTAGTACCACATGGGAGAGGTTCAGCATGTGTTTGCGAATGGTTCCTGAATATAAGATTATTGGTGATGCCTTCGTAGAGATTTTCTTTCGGGCGGTTGACGAGAATAGTCAAGCTTGTACCGACAGAATCATGGGATGCATGTTTTTTGATCAACCTTTTCCATTAATTGTCGAAAGAATGGAACCAGGGGTGAAAACCAATAGAGAATGGGGTCAAAGAGACAGAGGTGCTGAAACGACCCCCAAAGTGCTCGAAAATATGCTTTGGAAGTGCCCGGAATCGTAATTTCCATATATGTCAAAATCTGTGCATGATATCAAAAATCCAACTTCATATTCATGTTCGGGGGTCAAATTTAGTGGGAAAGGGATCTAACCCCGCTTTTAGAGCAAACGAATTGCAATTTCTCTTTCCCAAAAATCGATTTCTAGAGAGTTTTTTGCGCCCATGACGCAACACACCAAGGGCATGCCACAGTGTAAAAATATTGCTAGTTTTCACTGTGGTACAAGGCTTTTTGGTCTTGGGCCTGAGCCTTCCCACGCATGAAAATACCTGTACTTAGCCATATTTCACCTTCATATCATTCAAGACATTCCCAAATACTCTCTCAAACACTTAGACTCATACTTCACTATAAATATCAAGTCCCAAAAATCATCCGGGCCTTAAAGTTCTCATTCAAGCTTCAGGTCTCCATTTCAAATGTTCTTCAAGAATTCTCCAACGCTAAGGTTTGTGGGTTTCAACCATTGGGTCCTTTCACTGATGCTGCCCAAGCTTTCTTTTTACCTAAATTGCATGATTTCAAGTTGATTTACTTATGGGTGTTATTTATTATGAATAGGACTATGAACTATATTGGGCTTTCATTGAATTGTGACTGTATTACCATGTTTTGGGCTATGAATCTATGACCCATTGTAGGATTTGATGAAGGATTTTTCTGTATATTGCTTGAGGGTTTTACCAAGTATTGATGGATGGTTTTATACTAAATTTTCTTACATGATTTCATCTCTAAATTGCATGGGTTGACACTAGCTCTACACACTCGCCAAGTGTTTAATAAAATGTCTGTTATAGTTTCTTAAGGTATTGAATGTCTAATGCATGTCTTATGAGTTTAATGACTTTATGATGACAAAAGGAACGTATGTATATGATATTCTCCTACATAGTGTTGAAATGTGACCATGCCCTACTCGGGGGGTTAAGAGCCCAGGTAACCATGTCGAGAATTTTGTACCTTGATAACCAATTAAGGGGTTTGTGCCTTGATAACCGGGTTGAGGGGTTAGCACCACAATTACCAGGGGTTGTAGGGTGCGACTATCCACAAACCAATCAAGGGGTTTGTACCTTGTTAGTCACTAGTACGATTTCTCTCAAGCTAGTTGGTGAGTCTTCCATTCCGTGGAAATAGCAATGATCTCATGCTATGTACTAAGACTACCTTTCCTTTATGTATATATTTACTATGAAGGTGATCCCAGCTTCTTGTCACTGCCCCCATTCTTATCTATGTAGTAGAGGTGTTGCTGGACATGTTATGTATTGAGCATTGACTCTCTTATTTAGATGCTTATATTATGAAAGTATCCCTTTAGTCCTTTTTCCCTTATTTCTATTCTTATTATGTTTTTTAATTTCTTCCGCGATCAATGATGTGTAATGATATGTTAAGACGCTTGTTTGGGGTCCCTTCGGGTTCTCCATTTGCTGCGTCATGTCTAGGACCTAGGCTTGGTCATGAAAGGTGCTACGAAGACTTCTTGTGTGGTAAGCACCAACAATGAGCAAGCTAAAGTCAATGAGGAGATTATGTAACAACTTGTTCAACTTCGCACAAGTAGTGACCCATAAACCTCCTAAGGCACCAATGTATGATGAACCATTCTTTGATAACGATGTTTGCTTCGTCAGTAACCAATCTGTGGGTTTTTGAAGCAACCACCAAGGGTCCAACTAGACTATTGGAGGCAAGTTTCGGGGAACCAAGGTCAGAACTACAATTGTGAAGGTGCATATAGAGACAAATGAGGTGGTTATTCTGAAAGGAAGAGAGTGCCAGATGCCGAATGAGGTAGAAGATATAGTTATAGAAATGGTCCTTACATGCCGCCCCACAACCATGATGTCAAGAGAAGTACTTCTAGGATTGAAGAGATGCTTGACATGTTGTTGAAGTGAGCCAACCACCAAATTGAGACATTGAAAGGAATGAAATCGAATATTTCAAGCATAAACCAAATGATAAAGTCTCACTTGGTGGCTATTAAATAATTGGAACAACAATTTGGGAAAGTGTCTTCATAATTGTACCAACACTAAAAGGGAACTTTACCAAGCAATATGGTTCAAAATCCCAAGAATGAGGGGCATTGCATGGCGGTTATGACTAGAAGTGGTAAAAGTACCATCGATCCCCCTATACCGATGGTTGAGGATAAAGCTTCTGAGAAGGGTATTGATAACTAAGTTGTAGTTGAGGAAGAAGGTTTGGAGAGTGTCGGGATGGAAAGAGAAGTAGTTAGAGAGCAAGAAAAGGCTAAGATGATCCCAAAATATCCTAAGAAGTTAGAGAGCAAGAAAAGGCTAAGATGATCCCAAAATATCCTACATTTTCCCTCAAAGACTTAAGAAGAAGGAGGAGGATGGCAAATTCAAACACTTCCTTTCGATATTAAAGCAATTATCCATCAATATTCCCCTTCGAGAAGCTTTAGAAAAGATGTCTGAATATGCCAAGTACATGAAGGATTTCGTGACAAAGAAGTGCACATTGAGCCAAGAACTTTCGCAAAAGCTCCAACAATATTGTGCCATCATGACCAAATGCCTTGCTCAAAAATGAGAGGATCCCAGTGCATTTACTATCCCTTATACCATTGATTATGTGGAATTCGCAAGAGCATTATGTTACCTAGGAGCAAGTATCAATCTAATGCCTCTTGCCATGTTCAAAAACCTTTGTCTTGGAACTCCTACTGCTACAAGAATAGGGTTGCTCATGGAAGATAGAACCATAAAGAAAGCAGAAGGGATTATTTTTTATGTTCTTATAAAGGTTGATAAATTCATCTTTCCCGCGGACTTCGTGATCCTTGATTGTGAGGTTGATTTTTAGGTGCTCATTATACTGTAAAGACCATTTCTGCCAACTAGGATAGCCTTGGTGGATATGGATTCGGGTCAACTTCGGTTCAAGGTCAATGATGCAGAAGTTGTGTTTGATAACTGCCAATCAATGAAACATATGGATGAGTTTAAGAGTGATGTTTGGGCCATTGAAGATTTTTGAGGATGGAAGATGACAACGTTGAGCAATGACATTAAATAAGGCGCTTCTTGGGAGTAACCCAAGTATCTTATATGATTTTGATTTACTTTTAAGTTTATATTGGTTGTTTGAATTGTTAGGCAGTAGATAGATATTTGTTTTGATGTATAAAACATTGAATCCATTGTGTTATGTTGGAAATTGGTGTATTTTGAGGTTTGGTTTGCAGGTATAAATCGAAAGCTGAAGATCTGAAGAAAATTGCCATGGAGCAGCCTCTACAAGTAGGACTATAAGCTGTAGTGCATACTACAAGTCATAATCATGTCTCGTAGAGGATTTAATATTGGTACACACACTATGATCCAACCTTACAATTTCTAGGATCCCCTACGAGTCGTAAGTGGGATTCATAGTGCCCAGGTATGAATTCTGATGTTCCGAAGTATTGGATCTGCTACGATACAGGACCTACGAGTCATAGGACGCCCTATGACTTGAAGTCGGGGTTTGTAGACTCGATCTGCAGTTTTTTAATTAAGAGTTGATTTGCTATAAAAAGGGGTCAAAATTATTTTGACCCCTAAATTCCTATTTTCTTTCCCTAATCAATGAAATTGCTCCCACACCCTTTCCCTTCACTATTTTGATCACCGCTCCAACCATCCACATCATTTTTCGATCAATTTTCTTGGCAAGTCCATTTCTCTAGGGTTTCGGCCTTCGCATATTTCTCTCATTGCGTCTACTTGTTTATCATTCTCTTAGTTAGTAAGTTTTCTTAGTTAAAATTATGCACACTTGTTATGATTTCTGTGTACTACTGGATGAGTGTGTGATGTTGAGTGTACCCTTGAGAAAATGATAATCTAAATGCGAAGGTTAAGGGTTAGTCTATTAAAATGCCCCTAGTGATGGGTTGAACAATTAAAAACCTTTTGTTGGATTATTGTGTTCATGGAAATTTTGTCATGTCTAGTGTTGATCTTGTTATGGAATAGTTGTGCTATGATTGATTGACAATGGGTTCATGGTGGGGTTGGAATTGGGTGGTTGGTTTGTGTTTGAATTAAGACTGACCATGTGGAATACCCTGTATGTGCACCTGCGTTAGATCCTTTTGAACTCCCTTAATTGTGTTTTAGTGTTGACTGTTGTGAGTTTAGGGAAATCACGACTTAAGTGTTTTGATTACAAATATATTGTGCGTGATTTGGGTTGACATATGTGGGTATTACAGATTTTTGTGTGTTTATTATGTGTGTAAATGCTTGCTTCGATGTTGTTAGATTAGTTGATGATTTGAGACACCACTGGTGCCTGTTGTTTTTCTGCTACAAGGGCTCCCTACAATTCGTAGATGGTCCTACGAGTCATAGAAACCCATTGTAGGAAGCAACAGGAACCTATGGGTCCTTGGCGTATGCCATATGAGACCCACCTATGATTCGTAGTGTTCACTATGAGTCGTATTGGGGGACTCATGGGCTTGCTTTAGTTTTAATTTGGACACTAGAAAATGGTACAATCCAGACTATGACTCATAGGTCCTCCTACGAATCGTACCTGTGACTAGTACCTAGGTTTTGTGTTATGATTTTTCAAAAATTTGTGACCTGTTAAGCCACAGTACAACTCGTAGATCACCCTACGAGTCGTACCTGTGGCTTGTACCTGCAGACCTGTAACTGGTTCAGTGCATTTTGTTTATGTTTTCTTTTATTGGTTTTGCTACTCTTTGTTTATTATTCTTTGTGGTTCCTATTTGATTAAACACTAGGGTGCTAATTGTGTGTTATGGGGTTGAATTTTCAAGTCATATTGCACCGAAGCTAGAAAAGAAGCTATTAAAGATTTGGTTTGACGGTTGAGGAATGAACCATCAGATGATGAGCAATCTGAGGGATCTGTGGAAGTCCACAGAGTCTGGATAGACCCCATGGCAAATGTGCCTCAAACTAGATCCAGAGCTGCACTAACACCGATAGAGGTTACTATTTCCTCCCCGTCTGGCATGGAGGGAAATGATGACGGCTCGGGTAGTAGCCCCTCACACTCAGAGAAAGGTTCACAGGGGACCCCTTATGATACTCAGAATCACAGCCCCCGGATGACCCATCTATTTCCTCTACTGATCCCAGAAATATCAGATGGGGAATCGAGGGCATGAAAGCTATCTATGATAAGGGGTTGGAGCTAAAGGGAAAGGGAAAGCCTGTTTGATAATTTCACAAGGAGTCGAGGCTCAATGACTCCAGATTGAGTAGGGTGCAACATTTGAAGGCTGAGATCGAGTGTCAAGGGCTTGGATGGCTATCACAAAGGTTGGGAAAGTATGCCCATATCTAGTCTGAAAGTTCTACGCTACCTACTATGCCACTATCCTCCAAGATCTTCCTAGAGGGAAGAAACCTATAGAGCATCGAGGTTGCGAGAGGTCTTAGATAGGGGTCAAATAGTGGACATCATAGAGGAGACTATTAGGATTGTTTAGTTCGGGCCAAACTACAGGGTACCTCATTCCACTGCAGAATATGATGATAGGATCGCGAAGATGAGGAAAGCGGTGAGCAACAAGAATGTGGAGGTAAAAACCGAGTTGCTCGGATGGATAGCCAGCCAGATATTAGAGGAGGATTTTGAGCCTATGCGGGTCACAAACCACACTGATCAGATAGTGAAATCCCACGTTTCATTCCAGGTATAATTTGGTGATTTATTATCTGTTGGTGCATCAGGCCTAATTTTAAGGACAGTGTGATCACCCTGGAGAGAGCTTTACTACTAGCCAGCATTCTAGCTAGCTAAGAGATTGATTGGGCTCGAGTCATGGCTAAGCAGATCCACAAGTTGACGATTCGTACCTAGACCTTGTTGCCTTTTCCCATCCTGATACAGAGATTGGTCTATAAGGCAGGGGTACGTGTCTTCCTTCACTTGGACCCATATGTAGAGGACGAGAGTACTACGGATCCCAGCCTGATTAAAGCTGATGAAAACCTGGTGGCCCTACAACGAGTAACCTCCCCTTCTATTCCATATCGATTTCCTCTAGAGCAGCGGACTCAGGTGTTGACTCCAGCCACCACCAGCTTTACTCTAGTTGCTTCAAAGACACCTTAAGATATTGATAAAGAGGTGATACTATCCTCCGGTACACCTGCACCAGCACCTCCCACTACTAAGATTGACTCCGCAGACTTTCCTCTTATGTCTGCTTTTTCTTTTAAGACATTGTTGTGCAGGTTAGCAAAGATGGAGCTCCAGCTGAGCAGGTTAATGAACCAGCTCAAACTATGGTTTTATCAGATAGTTCATGACTTGGAGGAGAGAGCTAAGGAATACACTTATGAGATGGTAGATCAGAGATTTAGAGCAGTGGATGCCAGAGTAAATGCCTTTGAGGATAGGGTCTAAAAGAGACTTGAGGATGCACGGCCTGCTGGATGTTGTGAAGGATGAGTTGGCCAAGTTCAAGGCCTGTTGAAGATGTTAGCCGCTACGATAGCAGCACCGGAGGAGGCACTAGTAGGAGATAATGTGTTTGATTTATTTGATGATGACCCGCATGCCCACGGGAAGAGGCCCCTGGAGAGTGATGATGCAACCGTGAGCCAGAAGAGACCCAAGAATGATGATGAGGTTGCAGCACTAGAGGAGAAGATTACTGATGCGGTGGTGCAGGAGTTATTAGCTATGGTGGCTATAAGGAGAGATCGGAAGCAGTAAATAGCACAGGGAGCGGAGAGCTCAGGTACACCTGCAGCCCAGACCTCCAAGGAGGAGATTGGACCCGAGGACACCTATGACCAAATGGATATTGGTGCTTGAGCACTTTATGTTTGATATTTTTGACCCCAGTCCTTATTGCTACTTATGGATACTTTGTTCTTGTTTTAGACAGTATTTTTATGTTTGTTCTTGGATATCTTTAACTATTTTATTTTTGATGTCTAGTTTTAATTATGATGTGAATGTTTGGTTTTAAACTTTTGTTTTTGGTCTCTCTCTATCTATATATATATATATATATGTATGTGTGTGTGTGTGCGCGTGTATGTGTGTGTGTGTTTGTTTGTGTGTATGTGTGCGTGTTTACTTTGAGGACAAAGTATCTTCTTTTGGTGGGGTGTGGGAGGTTATGGATTAGGGTGAAGTTTAATTAGCCTTGAGTCCATAAGTTTGCCTATTTTTGATACCAAGGTTTTCTTATCGTATTTCGTTTTCCTTGTGGATGTTTTAATTTTTGTTGAACCGAAAAGTTTAGGCAGTGTAGATAATTTGTAGATATATAGTGATTATTATCTTTTGGCATGTGCATAATCTTGATTGGTTTTATTAATGTTTTTAAAATTGGGAACCCTCAAAATTTTTGAGATTGTTAGTTGCCATTGCTATCTTGCATATGATTATTTGGCAATGTTTGTTCTGATAAAGAGAAGGCAAGTTGAAACTTGAAGCATGACCTGTGAGTCCATGTTGATTTTGTATGTGATGCCATATGTGTGATCCTATTTTTTCATATTATTGCATTATCTACTGACTATGAACTTTCCCTATGAAACCACCCCAAAAAGTGCCCGAAAATGTGCCGTGGAAGTGCCTGAAATTGCAATTTCCATATATCTCAAAATCTCAAAGTGATCTCAAAAATTCTACTTCATATTCTTTTTTGGGGAATCAAATTGAGAGAGAAATGGGTCTAACCCCAATTTTAGATCAAACGAATCGCAATTTCATTTTCTCAAAAATATGATTTCCAATGAGGTTTTTGCGCCCCTGGCGAGACGCGCCAAGGGTACGCTTCAGTATAAATTTTTGCCCAGTTTTTCAAGTTCGGTCCAATGTCATGCGTGAAAATTCCTATACTTAGCCTTATTTCACTGCATATCATTCAAGTTATTCCCAAATACTCACTCAAATACTTAGACAATATTTCATCTCCTAAGTTCAAGTCTCAAAACCCATCCGGATCTTAAGGTTCTCATTCAAGATTCAAGTCTCCATCTCCAATCTTCTTAAAGGATTCTCCAAAGTCAAGGTATGTGGGTTTCTTTCATGGGTTCCTTTCACCCATGATACCCAAACTCTCTTTTACCTAAAATTACATTATTTAAAGTTGATTTAATCATGAGTCTTATCTATTATGAATTTCACTGCATACTATGTTGGGGTTTCATGAAATTATGGTTGTTTTAGCATGTTTTGAGCTGTGAATCTAAGATCTATTGTGAGATTTGATGAAGGGTGTTGATATATATTTCTTGAGGGTGTTACCAAGTATCTATTGATGATCTTACATTGAATTTCCTAGAATGATTTCACTCTTAAATTACATGGTTTTATACTAGCACTACACACCTGCCAAGTGTTGGATAAAATGTCTGGATTATGATTTCTTGAGGAATTGAAGGTTCAATACATGTCTTATGAGTTGAATGACTATGTGATGATGAAATAAATGTATGTATATGGTTTTCTTTTATATAGTGTTGGAATGTGACCTTACCTTACTAGGGGGTTGCGGCGCCGGTTTACCATCTCGAGGGGTTTGTTCCTTGATAACCATATCGAGGGGTTTGTACCTTGATAACCATGATAGGGGCTTTGTACCTTGGTCACCAAGGCTTTAGGGTGTAACAATCCACCAACCATGTCGGGGGGTTTGTACCTCAGTCACCAAACTTGGTAGGGTGCAACGATCCACCAACCAATTGACAGGGTTGGTACCTAAATCACCAAGAATGGTAGGGTGTGACGATCCACCAATATGATAATGGTATCTTCCTGTACATATATTATGTTCTATATAAGCATGATTTACTGCATAGCATCTCACATGCATGCCATATTGTTAAATGCTACTTATCGTCTATGCTTATGTATTTCGATTATGTTCTTATCTTTTGTTGTATTGCATCCTACATACTTATTACATTCAGAAATACTAAAGGATACTCTATGCCTACATGATGTCACCATGCGAGAACCGGATCCCCACTTAATCATCCTCCTTCATGCGGCTAGTATAACTTCTCTCAAGCTCTTTGGTGAGTCCTCTATTCTGGGGACGATGTTTATGATCTCATACTTTCTTTCAAAATGATTCTTTCATGTATATGTTGACTATGAGGGTGAGCCCGATATCTTATCCTTGCCCCCACTCTTATCTATGTAGTAGAGGTGTAGTTGGACATCTCATGTGTAATATTTATGAGCTTTGACTATCTCTTGACTCTTGATGTTTATGATGTGGAAGTTGTCCCTTAGCCCCATTGTCCCTATTTTACTCAATCGTTGTTATATTTTAAGGCTTCCGTGACCAAGGATGTGTAATTGTAATGTATAAGGTGTTTTTAAGCCTATACTTGCGTGAAAAGATAATTTATAAGTGAATTCCTATTGAGTTAAGTAAAATTTGAAATGAAGGTTATCTTAGCTATTAGCTTTGTTTAGTTATGTGATTATTGAGGTAGTCTTGGAAGGGCGGTTGGTTTATCCTTGGTATAATATTTTAAGGGAAACGTTATGTGAAGTTAATACTAATAAAAAGAAGTTAGGTTTTCGTTTGGCATTATTCAAAATGAAGGTATATGTGAAGGTTGTGTAATTGACTTGTTCGGGAGTAATTCTTTTGTTATTGTTGTATGCCTTGCACAGGCAGCCTTTTGCTTGCACGGACAGCCTTTGGCATGACCTTAGCATGACTTGAGGCCATACCATACCATGTCATAGCACCATGGGAAAGGATAATGTTGCCATACCTAGGTCCCATGCCCACTCCCTTGTGTTTGGCATCATTCATTTTTTTAAAAGTGAGTCAAAAAGCTCTTTTGCACCACCTGATTTTATGCCCTCTCCTCTATATGTTTTTTGGCCACTTTTAAGTGATTAAATAACCCTTATAACCCCCCAAGATTAGTATAAATAACCCCCCTCGACTTAGTCTCCACATCACTCTTCAAAGAAACAAAATCTCCTAATATACATTGCTCTCCCCAAAACTCTCTCAACACTTAGGATAAGTATTCTTCAAGATCTCCACCATATCTCTTCATCTTCTCAAGGCTAATCAAGCAAGGTATGTGGGTTTGATTCAACACGGATGAATGGAATAAGATGAATTATGATCGTCTTGTAAGATCAAGGTTCTCAATCCATCTACATCCAGCACACATAATCGACCCTGGTATTAAAGGACATCATCTCTCCCTTGTGAGAAAACCTCCACTTTCTTTTGTTCAACTAATTTCTTTAATTCAATCAAAGTAGGGTCAAGGTCTTTCTTTGACTTCACCTCAATAATCAAAGAAGATTGATACCCATCATGAACAAATATTCCACCATTATTAGTACCTTCCAACCTAACACCTAATCTAGCCAACTGATGGACTTCCTTTGCTAACTCTTTCTTTTCACCCTCAACATGACTCATACTACCCATAGTTATTCTACTCAAAGCATCGGCCACCACATTGTCCTTACTGGATGGTAGTGCACACTCATATCATAGTCTTTGAGAAGTTCAAGCCATCTCCATTGCCTTAGATTGAAGTCCCTTTGAGTGAACACATACTGCAAGCTTTTGTGATCGGTAAATACATCCACGTGAACCCCATAGTGATAGTGATACCAAATTTTTAGAGCAAACACTACCGCTGCCAATTCAAGGTCATTAGTTGGATAATTGCGCTCATGCACTTTGAATTGTCTAGAAGCATAAGTTATGAACTTACAATTTTGCATCAACACGCAGCCTAACCCAACCCTAGATGCATCACAATATAACCCAACCCTAGTCATCCAACTCAAGCAAGAATAAGAAGAACCAAATGAATCCATATATCTACATAAAATATATATATGGTACCTGTATTTACATCATATATGTGTATGTGTAAATACAGGTACCATATATATATTTTATGTAGATATATGGATTCGTTTGGTTCTTCTTATTCTTGCTTGAGTTGGATGACTAAAAATTATCATGTACAGTTCACTCGGGGGATGGATCTATAAGAATTCACCTATCCCAATAACAAAAAAACCTGACTTGAATGATCCTGTATTAAGAGC
>JAABOM020059475.1:0-12777 GCA_011800125.2 Solanum clarkiae
CTTGTTGGTTCCTCCAAAGGACCTTGACGGAAGCTACATCTTTGTTTCTCAACCTCTTCATTTGTCTATCCAAAATCTCCACAGGGACCTCCTCATAAGTCAAACTATATTCTGCAACACCATAACATCCAAAGGCACTATAGCACTTGGGTCACCCACACACTTTCTCAACATGGACGCATGAAAGACCGCATGAACCATATCCATCTCCATAGGGAACTACAACTCGTATGCAAACTTACCCACTCTCCTCAAAACTTTAAAAGGACCCACAAACTTTGGGCTTAACTTCCCCTTCAAATAAACCCAATCACCAACCTTAAACTCAAGATCTCTTCTCCTCACATCAGAGTAGGACTTTTGTCTACTTTGGGTTATTTTCAGTCTCTTCCTAATCAACCTCACCTTCTCCAAGGATTCCATGACCAAATCCGGACCTAGCAAAGCCATTTCCCCCATTTTAAATCACTCAATCGGGGATCTATAACACCTACCATAAAGAGCCTCAAAAGGAGCCATATCAATGCTTGAATGGTAGCTACTGTTGTAAGCAAACTCAATGAGTGGAAGATGTTCATCACAACTACCTTTAAACTCCAAAACACAAGCTCTAAGGCTATCCTCAAGGGTTTGGATAGTCGTCGCGGCTTGACCATTCGTTTGAGCTTAACCTTGGTACTAAGACCTCTTTGGAAGGACCTCCAAAAGTGAGAAGTGAATTGAGAATCACGATCCAAAATGATAGACAGAGGCAGCCCATGCAATCTAACCAACTTATGAATGTACAATTTGGCATAATCCTCGGAACCATAAGTAGTTTTGACTGGTAGGAAGTGAGCTGACTTTGTCATTCTATCCATAACAACCCAAATAGAGTCAAAATGTTTCCTAGCCTTAGGCAACCAAACCACATGATCCATGTTGATCTCTTCCCACTTCCAAGTAGGAATTTCTATATTTTGGGCTAGGCCACCCGACCTTTGATGTTTGGCTTTCACTTGTTGGCAATTGTGACATCCGGATATGAACTTGACAATCTCTCTCTTCATACTACCCCACCAAAACACTTCCCTTAAGTATTTATACATCTTTGCAAACTGGGTGAATGGAATAGGATGAATTATGGGTCTCCTTTAATATCAATTTTTTCAACTCATCTACATTTGGCACACACAATCTATCTTAGTATCTAAGGAAACCATCTCCCCCTTGGGAGAAGACCTCCACTTTACCATCTTTCACTAAGGCCTTCAACTCTAGCAAGGCGGAGTCAAGATCTTGTTTTGCCTTTACCTCCTCAATCAAAGAAGACTTAGAACCATCAATAACCACTACACCACCATTATCAACTTCATCCAACCTAACCCCCAATCTAGCCAATTGGTGAACCTCTCAAGACACCCCATTGCCACTATCATCAACATGAGTTAGATTACCCATAGACACCCTACTTAGAGCATCGGCCACAACATTAGCTTTGTGGGGGTGATAATGCACACTCATATCATAATCTTTAAAGTGCTCTAACCACCTTCTTTATCTCAAGTTAAGATCTTTTTGGGTGAATACATATTGGTGACTCTTGTGGTCAGTAAACACATCAACATGAACCCCATACAAGTAGTGACGCAAAATTTTCAAAGTAAATACCACGGCCACCAATTCAAGATTATGGGTGGGATAGTTCTTCTCATGCACCTTAAGTTGTCTAGAGACATACGCTATCACCTTACCACTTTGTATCGAAACACACCCCAAACCAATTCTTGAGGCATCACAATATACAACAAACCCTTCCAACCCTTCTAGTAGAGCCAAGATAGGAGTGGAGACAAGCTTAACTTTCAAATTTTGGAATGTCTTTTCGCACTCATTGGTCTACACAAATTTCGCCTTATTTTGAGCCAATGTTAGTCATAGAAGAAGCAATAGAAGAGAAACCATTTATAAACCTCCGGCAATAACTCGCCAAACCCAAGAAACTTCTAATATTCGATGGAGTAAAAGGTCTAGGCTAATTTCTAATCACCTCCATCTTATTAGGATTGACCTTAAAGCCATCACCTGACACCACATGTCCTAGAAAAGCAACCTCTTTCAACTAAAACTCACATTTTTCTTATTTAGCATACAACCTCTCCTCACTCAAGATCTGCAACACTGTCCTCAAGTGATCCACATGCTCCTCCTTACTATAGGAATAAATCAAGATAGCATCAATAAAAACCACCACATACAAGTCAAGGTAGGGTTTAAAGACCCTATTCGTGAGATCCATATATATAGTTGGTGCATTAGTCAACCAAAAGGACATAACCACAAACTCAAAGTGTCTATACCTAGTCCAGAAAGCCTTCTTAGGAATGTCACACTCCCTCACTTTCACTTGGTGATTCCCAGATCATAGACCAATCTTAGAAAAGTGACTAGCCCCTTGAAGTTGATCAAAAAGGTCATCAATCCTTGGTAGAGGATACTTTTTCTTTATGATGACTTTATTAAGTTGCCGGTAATCAATGCACATTCTAAGAGAAGCATCCTTCTTCTTCACAAATAACATCGCGCATCCCAAGGTGACTTACTAGTCTATATAAAACCCTTTTCTGACGAATTACTCAATTTCTCCTTTAACTCCTTCAACTCTGCTGGGGCCATAGGATAAGGGGGTATAGAAATGGGTTGAGTGTCGGGAAGGAGGTCTATATCAAAATCTATTTCTCTTTTAGGAGGAACACCGAGAAGCTCATCATAAAAGACATCAAGAAACTCATTAAACACAGAAACCAACTCAATAGGAAGGACTTTGGACTCAGTATCTCTAACCCTCACAAGATAATAGAGACAACCTTTAGAAATCAACTTTTAGGCTTTGAGACAAGAAATGAATCTACACTTGACCATCATATCACAACTTTCCTACTCAAAGATGGGTTCACTAGGAAATTGGAATTTAACCCTACGGGTTCTACAATCAGTAGAAGCACAATATGGATGCAACCAATCCATCCCAAGAATGACATCAAAATCTACCATATCTAATTCAATAAAATCACAGGGAAAGATTTTATACAAAATGAACATGGGACAATTTCTATACTCTACTAGAAATAATAGACTCACCAATGGGAGTAGACACTTCATAAGGTTCAAACAGTAATTAGGGACTAACATGAAGCTTTTTAGTAACGAAAGGAGTAATAAAAGAAAGAGTGGCACCCGGGTCTATCAATGTATACACATCACAATAAAAAACCTTTAACATACCGGTAAAAACATTGGGCACCTCATCAACTCCTTGTCTCCCTTGAAGAGTATAAAATCTATTTTGCCTTGGTGCATCCCCCTTGTTGGCCTCCTCTTCCCGTTTAACCCGCATTTGCACCTTGGACTTGTGGACGACCATCTCTACCTTTGTTTTTAGCATGAAGACAATCAATAACTTTGTGGCCCATCTTATCACAACCAAAGCAAGCATTAGAATTCCTCAACCATGGACCACTCTGATTCTTTTCACACCTTGGACATCTAGGTTTTACCATCCGTCTATTACCACCTTGGAATCTTTGATTAGGAACCCTATCATTGGCAAACCTCTTGTTGGAAGCATTGAATGACCCTTGGCTTTGGAACCTGTGGCCTTGAGGAAACCGGCCACCCGTAGAACTTTAGAACCCACCTTTAAATCAAGCCCTCTTGGACTCATCAATCCTTCTCTTTTTAAGCTTTCCCCCCTCTAGTTGCTCGGTATATATCATGAGCTGAGACAAATCCATGTCCTCTACTAGCATGGCAGTATAACACTCATCATTAACCAAGTCAGATACACCCGACACAAATTTGTTCATCTTTGACCTGGGCTCGTCAACCAATTGTGAAACAAACTTGGAGAGTTGGTTGAACTTGAGGGCATACTCGCTCACACTCATGGACCTTTATTTAAGATTCATAGCATGAGCCAACATTACAATAGCATCTAAGAATTCTTCTAGGCCTACCCATCCTTCTTGAGGAGCTTAAGAAGCGGGAGGAACCGGTTGCTCCTTGGGTGTATGGGCTCTTCTTCCTCTCGGAATCGGCATGATTTATGGCAAAGAACATTAGTTAGGGAAAAGCCATTCCTTAACTTCTATTACACGACATAGATCATGAAAAAGGGAAACATTTCCTAAAATGTCTCATAGCCTCTTACTTATAGTTGTCGCACGCTTCACAACCATGAATAAGACTCTAATCGACGAGTTGTGTTGGATTCCAAGGACCATTAACAACCTAGTGCTCTGATACCAAGTTTGTCACAACCTAATCAGGGCTTAGATGTGACACGGCAAATAGGAACCCGAAGGGACCCAAAAAAGCCTCTTAGCATATCAATTACACGTCCTTGGTCGCGGAAGCAAAGTAAACAACAATAAGAGATATATAAAATGAGAAATGGGACTAAGAGAAGTCTTGAAAATAAGCAAGCATAAAAGTCAAGCGCTTAGCACAATAACATCATAATATCTAACATATACATCTAACTTGGAATGGAGCGGGGGCCAAGACACTTTCCGAGCTCACCCTCATAATGTCAAATGTTCAATACAAGAAAATCTTAAAATAACAAAAAAAGTAGATAGTGTCCTCGAATTTGAGGACTCACTAAGCTTGTCTTTGAAGTATCTCAATAGCCATGTGGAGGATGATCAAGAGGAGCTCAGATCACTACATGGTGATATTATGTAGGCATAAAGTATGTGTTAGTACGTTTGAATGTACTAAGTATGTAGGATGCAGTGCAACAAGACATAAGCCAACATAGAAAAAATGTATAGTAATAGGCAATAGATAAGCATAATCTTAATATGGCATGCATGATCAATGTTTAAAGTAAAACATGTTTATAAATCATTCAACTTGCATAGAACATGACACATATGTGGGGAGAGACCTTAACCGACAAAGAATAAGACCAAGTGAGATACAATTTGGAATCCCGATGATTAGCCCTCATAGGTCAAGAGGTGGTCTACTTGTCAAGGTAAACTATACTTCACCTTATGAGAGCTTGTCCCATTTCAGAAAAGTATCCCCTCTTACGGGAATCTATCCTATTTCGGGGTGGATTTCATGATAAAGTCCACTAAATGGATCTACTAGTATAGCAAGGGCATAGCATAATCCTATGTTGGTACATAGTTGGAGGAAAGGAGTATGGACCCTTGAAGATAGTCCACTTCGACATCCAATCTGTCGGTACTAATTCTAATCCCACAGAATACTTGAAATAATCATTACTTTAATAACTTGTAATAAACATTGGAAACATGACATGAGTAGCTCTTAAACATACTTGACCTCTAATGGTGAGCATAACTTGAAACATGATAAAGATTATAATCATACATGAACCCTTGCTTTAACATGAATGGCTCACAAGGGGTAAAATCTTGAAAATAGGGCTTAGCTTCACACTTGCATAGTCATAGATAATTTCATGAATTCATAGCATACTTGATAGCTCATATTCATCATAAAGTCACTTGACTTGTAAAACATATAAATAACTTGACAATCCTTGACTTGACATTTCATCTAGTGGTGGGCACATATGAGTACATCCTGAAATAGTACAATCAATGCCCTTAAAGCCATGTAAATCAGCCCACCAATATCATGGTAAAACCCCATCATGGGTAACTTTTAAATCATATCAAAACGTCACAATAGTCCATAGATCTCATGGCTTGAAGCATGTACAGTCTTAATAGACAAGGTTAAGTCATAGCATAAGCTTAAAATATATATTTATTTATAGTCAATGATATTTGGTAAAACCCTAACATAAATCATGCTCATATTTCATAACAATAGATACTTATATGTAATACGACTTGAAATCATGCAATTTTCATAAAATAGGAAGGTTGGACTCCATGGGTGAAAGGACCCAATGGATGAAATCGACATACCTAAATTTGGGGATTCCATGATGTAGATTGGAAGGAGACTTGAAACTTGAATGGAGTTCTCAAGATCCAAAATTAAACTTGAGACACTTGACTTTGGATGGGATTTTTGACAAAATGGTTGAGAGGTTTTTGAGAGGGTTTTTGAGTGATATGGAGTTGAAAAATAGTCAAGTATGGGATATTTCACATGTAGATGGGCATGGGGCCATGAACCCAATACCTTAGGCCGAAACAACAAAATTGAGGAGGTGCTAACACTGATCTACAATGGGTCCGCATCAGAACCATCGCACACCCTTATTGTATTTCTCCGAAAAATTTGCGAAAATTATTTTTCGCTATGGATATTCTAAAATCCAGATTATACTCATTCCCCACTCAATTTTCCCCCTTGATCAAGAATATGAAGTTGGATTTTCAATATCACGCACGGATTTTGAGATATATGAAAATTACGATTATGAGCATTTTCAAAGCACATTTTTGGGGCGTTTTAGAATGTTGTAAATATTACAACATTTATGAATCTTCTAATTCTCCTTTTCTAATATAAATTAAGGGAATTTATTGCTTGATTGTTTTTACTTTACTTGAATTCAAAAGACGAAAATCTATGACATTTGATTCACATGTTTTTCCGAGTTTCTTGCTTGAATTCGGGTGTTCAATGTAATGCCCAAAAAAATTATCAAAATACCCCTAGAGGAGAGACATGTGGATAACACATCTTCTCATGCACCAATTGCAAATCTGAGACCGTATTTACAATCAGTACCAAAAATTCAGTGGAAAAATGGTCTCATTTGATTTTTAAATCAATCAGATCAAAAAATTATTTTTCGATCCAAAAATTGAAAGCGTTTTTGTACTGTCAGGGCTGTGATGCGCCCTAGACATACCAATACTTGTATTTTTTAAAATTTTTCAACGAGAGGGGGAAAACTCGTTCGAAAAACTTTTGAACAAAAATATATATAAGTGCCATTGCGAACTGGATATTTCATAGTGTAATTTTTTTCTTTTTTGGTGAGGGACATTCTAGACATTTTTGAACCCCTCATAAACGTAAATGATGATTAAATAGGTCATTTTTAGTCAAAAAAAGGGGTTTCTACACCCCATTCTAAAGCCCCGAAACACACAACTAAGACTAGAGCTATTGAGAGAAGAAGAGAAAATGCAAGAGTTGTTGAGGACAAGGTTGAGTCTTTCTTCATTCCAGTTATGTAAGGTTACCTAAATCATTGAAATATGTTCATCCATGCACCCCTTTATTAGCTTGAGTTGAGATTTTGAGTATTAATTACATACTTTAAAACCTATGATTCTGGAGTCTTGAATTCTAGCACATGATTGAGCTTCTTGAATATACTTGAGTTAAATTATGAGTTACATCATTATTACTATGAATTATAAATGTATTTCGTATACTTGATACCCTAACCCTAACTTTAATATTTTCATTGCTTATTGATTAAACTGAAATTATGGCCCTAGCTTTCAAAGCTAGTTATGTGGACCTCAGAAGTATGTTTTATTGTTTCATATGTGCTTGTGATGAAAATCTATTAAGTCATATATATTGAGCATGGATGATTTGATACCATACAATCATAATTCGTGAGAGTCTTGCATGATGTAACTTAAAAATATTGAATTGCATTGTTTTAAATTCACATTCTAAGTTGTGGAATTAATTAAAAACGTTGATGTTAAGATGATTGAGGTGAGTTTGAATTGATGAGCATATTTAGTCTTAGAAGGAGTATTGAGCACTAAGTTAGGTAATTGAGAACTACCCTAGAACTATGTTTGCCAGCATAGGATAGTCATGTAATTAACTCTTGCGGTGCATGTCCCAATAGATGGACATTCTCTTTGGATCCGAGAGAGAGGTAGAGTTTGACGTCCTTTACCGTGGCAAGCTTAGGATGAGTGTGGCTATGAAGTCTTTTTGTTGTACATCACCAAAAACTCATGGTGGTGTAGAGTAATCATAACGTGAGCATATCATGATTTTCGAACTGATTAAACATTGAGTCAAATTTCAAAGCATGTTTTCAAACTTTAGAACTGCATCATTTATCTAAGTTGAGTTATGAGACGAGAAGTCGATTTTGAGTCATTTGATTGAGTTGAGCCTTATTTGTTCCACGAGCTATTTACACACCGTACATTCCACGTACTGACGTCACTCGGTGTTGCATCATTTCATGATGCAGATACAAGAGATAGAGGACTTCAGCAGGTGCACCATTTAGGTTCAGAGTTCTCGAGTTCTAGAGATTTGGTAAGCCCTCCGTGCTATCCTGAGGAGCCTGTCTTTATTTTATCAATTACTTTATTTTCGTTTGAGTTGGGTAGCCATATCTTTTCATGGTACCGTTTAGACGTTTAGAGTAGAGGCTTATAGACCTAGAGTGGAGTATTATTGAGTATTTCATGTTTAGACTTAACTTATTTTGAAAACTATTTATGGCATCTCTATCTTTTCTTTAAATATTTTTAAATGAGTATTCTTTCATTGTTGAGCAAATGTGACGATGAGACCAAGCGGTTCGCTCGGGAACTAGCAATAGTTTTTGAGTGCCGAACACGTCTAGAGTGCCCTCCCGGGGCGTGACAAACTTAGTATCAGAGCACGGAGTTCAAGTGTCCTAGGGAGTCTATGAAGCCATGTCTACTAGAGTCATGTTTATGGGTTTGTTTTGCATCACAATTCATAAGCAGGAGGCTATAGGACAAAAGAAATGGTTACACTTCTTTGGTATTCTGTGTCATGCAATAGAGTTTTAACTCTATCAAATTCCTGTCTATTTCGTGTGTTACGCATTTGCAGATCAAGCCTCCTAAGCGTACAGCAGGCCAACGAGATACCTAAGCCCCAAACACAGAGAATCCTCCAGAAGAGGTCCCTACTTAGACAAGGACAAGGAGACGGGGTTGACCTGCCCGAACTGCTGAGGCCGCACAGGCACCTCCTCTTCAGCCAGCCTCCACCTTTGAGGCAGACTTCAGAAGAGCCATTGATATGCTTACCCAGCTAGTGGCCTCCAAAGTAATAGCCGAGGTCCCCAAGCCCCAAGCTCTAGTTCCTAAGAGCCTACGGCTGCCACCAGGCACAGAGATTTCTTGAGGATGAACCACTAATTTACACGGAGTCAAAGGTTGAGGAGGACCCACTGAACTCTATCGATGAGATGTGTAAGGTCTTGAGAGCTATACATACGACTGAAGTAGAGGGAGCCGAACTTGCTTTCTATTATCTTAAGGATGTGGTGAATGTCCGGTATAACCAGTGGAAGATAGTTGGAGTAAGAATGTTGAGCCTGCTGAGTAGGATGAGTTTGAGAGTGCTTTCCTCGACCACTTCTTTCCCCAAGAGTTGAGAGAGGTAAAGATTCAAGAGTTTGTAAACTTAAAGCAAGAGGGGATGACCGTCAAGAAGTATAGCCTCAAGTCCATTAAGCTGCCCAGGTATGCTCCAGAGATGGTCCAGGACATGAGGGCAAGGATGAGAAAGTTTGCGTTTGGGTTGGATAAGCATGTGAAGAGGGAGTTCAAGGCAACACTACTGATCCCAAGCATGGATGTCTCCAGGATCATGGTTTATGTCCAGCAAACTGAGAAGGATAATAAAAAAGATAGAGAAAAGCATTTGAGTAAAAAGGACAAGTCAATAGGGCATACGCCTAGCCAGCATAAGCAGGATAAAGGGGATAGATCTTACTTTCAGAAGAAGCATTCATAGTATGCACCATCATTAGCTAGTGCACCAACTCCAAATGTCAGGTATGATCAAAGGTCCTAAGGTCAGTCAAACTTTAGATCACAGGGCTCTCAGGCTAGTGTGACCCTTGGCTCAAAAGGAAAGCCACCTTGTGGGAAGTGTGGCAGGATGCATTTGGGAGAGTACAAAGAGGGAGAAAATATGTGCTACAAGTGTGGCCAGACAGGTCATTTCCCGAAAGAATGTCCACTTTGGGGCAACAGGGCACAGTTTTCTACTACCATGCCACCACCCAGGGGTAACCATGACGGTTCCATATCGAGGACGAGTAGAGGAAGAAACCATCTTTATGCATGGGGAATAGACAGGACTAAGAGGTTGCACCAGATATCATGATGAGTATGCTTCGAGTCTGTACCTTCGATTGTTCTGCTTTGCTTGATCCAGCGGCGATAGTGTCCTTTGTGACACCTTATGTGGCTAGAAAATTTGAGGTTTCACCTGAGTGTCTACTTGAGTCTTTCCCTGTTTCTACTACTATTGGTGAGTCTATCATAGCTAAGAGAGTCTATATAGATTGCGTAGTGTCTATCTACCATATGGATACTCTTGCTGATTTGGTTGAGTTAGAGATGATTGACTTTGATATAATCATTGGTATGGATAGGCTTCATGCCTACTATACCTCTGTTGACTGTAGAACCGTACTATCAAATTTCAATTTCCAAATAAGCCTGTTATAGAATGGAGGGAAGATTCTATTTCACCTAAGGGCAAGTTTATTTCTTATCTTAAAGCTAGAAAGTAAATCTCTAAAGGGTGCATCTACCATCTCGTATGAGTCAAATTTGATGATGTTGAGCCTCTTACTTAAGTAAATCTCTAAAGGGTGCATCTACCATCTCGTATGAGTCAAATTTGACGATGTTGAGCCTCTTACTTTTGAGTCAGTCCCGATTATTAGTGAGTTTTCAGAAGTATTTCTTGAGAAGTTACCTGGAGTCCCTCTTGATAGGAAGATCGACTTCGGGATTGATGTTCTTCCCAATACTAAGACTATCTTAATTCCACCTTATAAGATAGCCCTCGCTAAGTTGAAAGAGTTGAAAGAGCAGTTGAGGGATTTGTTAGAGAAGGGCTTTATCAGGCCAAGTGTTTCTCCTTGGGGGGCTCCTATCTTGTTCGTGCAAAAGAAAGATGGGTCTCTCAGGATGTGCATAGATTATAGACAACTGAATAATGTTATGATTAATAATAAATATCCTCTCCCAAGGATAGATGATCTGTTTGACCAACTTCAAGGTGTCTCTTGTTTCTAAAAGATAGACCTCAGATCTGGCTACCATCAGTTGAAGGTGAGAGAATGTGACACTCCAAAGACAACCTTTAGGACTAGATATTCCACTTTGAGTTCTTGGTATGTCCTTTGGGTTAATGAATGCACCTACAGCCTTTATGGACTTGATAAATAGAGTGTTCACACCCTACTTTGACATGTTGGTAATCATGTTCGTCGACAACATATTGGTGTATTCGAAAGATGAGGAGGAGCATGCCAATCACCTCAGGGTTGTCCTCCAAACTCTTAAGGACCATGAGTTGTATGTAAAGTTCTCAAAATGTGAGTTTTGGCTCAAGTCAGTGGCTTTCCTAGGCTATGTTATTTCGGGTGATGTTATTTGGGTAGATGCTCAGAAAATATAAGCAGTTAAGAACTGGCCCAGACTGACCTCTCCAACTGACATAAGAAGTTTCTTGGGTTGGCAGGCTAGTACCACAGGTTTGTTGATGGATTTTCTTCACTATCCGCACCATTGACCAAATTGACTCAGAAAAAGGTCAAGTTTCAGTGGTCTGAGGAATGTGAGAAGAGCCTTTAAGAGTTAAAGACTAGATTGATTACTGCACCTATTTTGACTTTGCCCGATGGGTAGGAGGACTGTAATATATTGTGATGCGTCTAGAGTTGGGTTGGGTTGTGTGTTGATGCATAGAGGAAAGATGATAGCCTATGCTTCCAGGAAATTTAAGGTTTATGAGAGAAACTATCTGACCCATGATCTTGAGTTGGCGGTGGTGGTGTTTACACTTAAAATCTGGAACCACTACTTGTATGGAGTGCATGTGGATGTGTTCACTGACCATAAGAGCTTGCAGTATGTCTTCAGTCAGAAGGATCTTAACTTAGGCAGAGGAGATGGTTGGAGTTACTCAAAGATTATGACATGAGCATTCTCTCCCACCCAGGTAAAGCTAATATTGTTACTAACGTTCTTAGCAGGTTGTCAATGGGAGCACTGCCCATTTGTAGGAAGAAAAGAAAGAGTTAGTGAAGGAAGTGCACAGATTAGCTCGATTAGGAGTTCAAATTGAGGAGAATGACCATGGAGGAATCAATGTCTAGAGTGGGTTTGTATCATCCTTAGTGGTAGAGGTGAAAGAGAAGCAAGATCGAGATCCTTTCATACTCCAATTGAAAGAGGCTGTCCACAAGCAGAAAGTGATGGTCTTCTCCAAAAGGGGAGATGGGGTATTAAGGTACTAGAGTAGGTTATGTGTTCCTGATGTTGATGGGGTTCAAGAGAGAATCATGGCTGAGGCTCATAGCTCTAGGTATTCCATTCACCTTAGCCAGACCAAGATATACCATGACTTGAAGAAAATCTATTGGTGGAGTGCAATGGAAAGGATATAACTGAGTTTGTTTGTAAGTGCCCGAACTGTCAGCAAGTCAAAGTTGAGCATAAACAGCCATGTGCATTGGCACAGAACTTTAAGGTTCCTGAGTGAAAGTGGGATATGATTAACATAGACTTCATTACCGGTATATCAAGGCCTTGAAAGCAACATGATTCGATATGGGTGATCGTGGATAGGATGACCAAGTCGGCTCACTTCTTAGCAGTCAAGAAAACTAACACTGCAGAAAAGTATGCCAAGTTGTATATCCAATAGATCGTGAGGTTGCATGAAGTTCCCTTATCCATCATCTTGAACAAAGGAGCTCAATTAACAACAACATTACCCCAATGCCTCAAAAGCTCCCGCCCATTGCGGGGTAAGGGGGGATCGGATGTACGCAGCCTGACCCCTATG
>JAABOM020059476.1:0-12776 GCA_011800125.2 Solanum clarkiae
CAATTCGTGCTTATATATATATATATATATATATATATATATATATATTTCTTGATTTCCCAACCAGCCACCTTATTATCATTACTTTACCATAATAAGGGCCACCCTCAACTTAGGCTTTTAGTCTCAGGTGAAGTACACAATATCTATGCCTCAAACCAGGGCCACCAACTGCAGCCACCCTCAACTTAGGGCTTTGGCCTTAATAAAGGTTCATATGTTCAAGGATAGACTAGGCTGATATCAGGGCATTTCATCAAACGAGTTTAAGCTAGTAAGGTATCAAGAAAGAATAAGTACATGATAAGCTCAATAGTTTGGAACAAGGGATTCACTCATTTATCTGGTGGGTCATTTAGGCTAAAAGGGTTTCACTCAAAGAACAAAAGCTTGAGATCCTTTCCATATCCACCACATCACCAAACCAACTGTAGAGTAACAAGGCAAGTTCTGGGTCAATACAAGATGCATGAATGCAACAAAATAAGTTGACAGCACACAAGGCAATTGCATCCATAGTCATGCATAGACTCACATGTCATGCTTTCAGTCTCAACTTACCTTCACAATATCAGAATAAACATTGCCAGATACTCTAGAATGTATGAATGCATCAATAATCACAACCTCAAAAATTTTGAGGGTACCTAATTTTTTATCAAAACATTAAAAACAAATCTAAAAATTATGTATATGCCAATAGATTACACCACTATGAATTTACCCATTATCTACACTACCTAAACATGTCAGTTCAACAGAAAAGTAAATATCCACAAGGAAAAAGAAGCACGACAAGAAAACCTTGGGATCAAAAATTGGAGAAGTTATGGATGAGGCTACTCAGACTTCACCTTAATTCATAACTCCCACCACCCCACCAAAATGTGATACTTTGTCCTCAAAGTAAAAGCGAAAATGAAAACAAAACACAATAACATAGAAATATAGACATACATCCATTAAAAATCAAAAATTAACATCCAAAATATAAGTAAAAATAACATCCAACATAAAATATTTAAACACAACCAAAAACCAACATAATAAAAATAGTGTCCGAAAAGAGAACAAAGAACAAAGTATCCAACATAAAAAAATGAGAACTGGGGTCAAAATAAGTCAAACATCATGGTGCATCAAGCACCAATCTCGGGCTGATCTGCAGGGTCCTAGTGCTGCCTCTCCTCTGTAGCCGTATCGCAAATGCCCACTTCAGGTGGGGTGTTTTGTGTGCTCTCTCTATGAATAGCCGCTAACAGAAGCGAATCCTGTACCAACTCCTCGGGTATAGGCTCCTCCTCTTGTCTCGGCTTCTTCGAGGTCGGCACTGGGTCAACGTGCTCGAGAGGCCTCTTCCCACGGGTGACCGACGATTGGAGAGCCAATAAAATGCCTCATCTCCTATCGGTTCTACCTCTGGGGCTGGGACAGGGGCTGTCAACATCTGTAATAATTCATCCTTGAACTTGGCCAACTCCTCAATAACTGTACTCGCATTAGCAGGCCTAGCTCCCTCAAGCCTCATGTGGACTCTAGTCTTAAATACATCAACCCAGGCATCCATCGCTCGGACTCTCTCATCAACTAAATCTTAGGCAAACACCCTCATCCTCTCCTCGGAGTCCTGAACAGTTTGATTAATCAATGGAAGGAACAGTGCTGATAACTCTCGTAGCCTTCCCTTTATTACAACCACCTTGCATAGTAAAGCATGAAAAGAAATAATAGAGAAAAGAGGGTAAACTTGTAAAGAAGATGTTGCTGGTGCTGGATGCTGGAGGATGGTGTAGATACAATCTCAACGGCTGGCGTGGGCTCTACAATGGACGGAGTAGTGCCAGTAGTAGCTAGAGGTGACCCCAAATCTGAGGCTCTACCGAGAATGGCTCTGGCATAGGAGGTGTGATAGCTCTCTATAGGGCTATTGGGTTTCCATCTGCCTTGATTAGGCTGGGGTCCATCATATACAAAGCCTCTATATGAGGGTCCAGGTGGAGAGAAACCCGTATACCAGCTTCCTTGCATAATCTATGAATCAAAATAGGGAATGGCAATGTCTGATGGGTGTGGACCACTGACTCATGGATCTATTCTGCCATAACGCGAGCCCAAAATAACATGACCCTCTCTAATGTGATCACATTATATGTGAATGTGGCCTGATGAGCATTCGAATAATAGCCCACTAAAACTTTGCCCTAAATCAGATATGGGCCTTCAAAATATGCTTGGAATGGTCTGTAACCCATATTGCCTCAACACCTTCCTCGCAAATTTGGCCCTCTATCCACCTCAACAACTCTATTTTTAGCCCAACATCATTTTGATTAACTGCTTTCCTCATGTCTGCCATACTATGGTCATATTTTGTTGTGGAGTGTGGATCTCTGTAATTAGGTTCGAATTGCACCCTTTGGATAGTCTCTGCTGAGATGTCGACAATCTCACCCCTGACCATGGCTTTACTCAACCGTGGTGCATCAATGGGCTTCATGATCCACGGAAGGTTGCCTACGTATAGTAGAATAGTAAGACACATAGAATTCTCTGACCAGGTAAGAGGTGTACTTCCCCAACACTTGTGATAACCATCCTAACCCATGGTGGCCAATATCAGCTTCTAAATTTGGTACACCTTTCCACCCTGAGTCTTTCAACATTGCCTCCTCATGAAATCTCTGCACCGGCCTCCGTTGACTCTTAAGTTCCAATCCCTTATCATAGATCTCTTTCATTCCAGGAAGACAACATCTTGTGTTTTGTGGCTCTATGGAGGTGACGATGTAAGCAGAATCAGTCTGCTATGGAGGAGCGGTCTCTTCTGGGTGAGACTGAGAAACTTTAACAGAACCAGAGTTAGAAATGGAGTCATCATCATCTGACCCATCTTTTTTATCCACCTCATCAGACTGGAAGAAGCTATCCACTTCCCTTGGTATTTTAGTTTTGTGATCGTGTTAAGGGTATATTAGCCTCAGGGTCAGGGTGCACATACATCTCTTCAATTGATTGCTCATCCTCAGAGGACTCATCTCTCAGTTGGTGTCCTGGGAATAGGGTAGCAACTCTTTGTCCTTTAGGAGACATTGTCTCTGCAAAACCATTACCAACCAAAGCCTAAGTACCATGATGTCTTTGTACCAACAAGATAATAAATAAAGCAACCAATCAACCAACAATAAAATATCTCAAGTAAAAAGGCTAAACCAGATGCAAGTTTGTAGACACAAGGTAGAGGTATAACTCGTAGGGCAACCTATTTAGCTAAGGGAAATGTATTCTGAAATCAGGTATAAGACATAGGTATGACTTGTAGTATGAATTATGAGTCGAATGCTGGTCTTGTATCTCATTTTTGAGACATTTCAAAGGTTCAATCCAATGCCATGAAACCATCACTACTACTCATAACTAGTGCTACAAGTCGTAGGTGAGCTTTAAGTGGAAAATGTTAAGCCATCTTAGGTGACTGTTTCCTGCTACAAAGGTCCACTATGATTCGTAGGGTGACCTACGACTCGTAGTAAGTCCTTGTAGCAGGAATCAGAGAGCACCCAAGGTGCCTCCAACTTTTCCGGAACGACCCACAACTTCACAAACAAGCACAAAGTTTACACGCTAATAGAAATAGGTGATGTTGCAACAGCCTAAACATTATCCATTCTCAATCTTCTCGAAATAAAGCATGAATTTTTCTCCATCTTGGCAAAGCATTTCCAATAGTAACAACCTTAACACATATAATAGGGAATATATATAAGTAAATTGTTATAGGATAATAGAAACACCCCTACCTCAACAATTTCCATCCTACATAATTTTCGCAAGACAATGATCCATAGAGTACACCGCAAGGCACATGGCCACGCTGTCAAGTATCACAATCACTTAACAAAGGTAAGATTCAAGGTATGACCATCATTAGACATTCATTCAAACATCCATAAGACAAGACTATTTGAGAGATAAACTGAATTTGACCACGAGAACTTACCAGATGAATGTGTGAATGTATGATGAGGAGAAGAAAACTTGGAAGAGTTCTTGGTGCACAATTTACTTGCTGGGAAATTTTAGTGAGTGAAAGATGTAAAGATAAATGAAATAGTGGAAGGGAATAACGAGGGGAATTAGAAACTGAAAGGGAATGCTTCATGAAGAGGCATGAAGAGCCAAGAGACGTCAGTCTCTTAATATTCAAAACTGTCTGCCTTTAAAATCTACAGATCTCTCTTACGAGACCCTGACTATGAGTCGTATAAAATCATACAACTCATAGGTCCCGATCTCATAACAAATCTAACACTTAGAAAATTTTTAACTTCATACCTGAGCACTACGAACCTCACTTACGATTCATAGCGGACCTTACGACTCATAAGTTTGGATCCTAGTGTGTGTGCCAGCTTCTAGTACTTTCCGTTCCTCTCTACGAGGCATGACTACGAGTCGTAACATTCGCCACGACTCGTAGGCCTGCTCGTAGAAGCTGCCCCCAAACAAAAGTTTTTCTATTCTTCCATTCTTGGTTTGTCCCTGCAACCTATTACCCAAAACATACAAAAATGCCAATTTCTACAATTGGTTCAAAGTATCAACAATCATAACATAATATTAAATTATCTACCAATAATGAAAGTATGATAAAAAGTCTCAAAATAAAACAACACATAAGAAATGCTTGGGTTGCCTCCCAAGAAGTGACTTGTTTAACGTCGTGGCTCGACTTTGTCATCATGGATAATCAGACTTCTCCATGAGTTCCATTACTGGTACTTCTACTCTTTCTTCGTTCATTTTGCACTCATCTATTTGCTCAGTAAGCTGCTCCAACCCATCACCAAGGCTTTGCATCGATATAGTTTGTTGTTCCACTTTGTAATTACATTTGAGGTCATCAAACTTTATCTCCTAGAAAATATCATCTTATTGATTCACCTTGATCAGAATTTGCTCAAGCATATGCTCAATAAGGGTCAGTTTACCGATGATACAAAGTTGATGTGGCACCCTCGTCCAATGTGCAAATCTTCACTTTTGGGTTTATTTGAGACTCCCCTAGATGAACTAGCAGATAGTCCGGCTTGCTCTTGAAGGGGTTGGTAGATTTGGGCAACTGCAGATAGCTTGTCCATGCTCTCATTGATCTCATTAAATAGTCATCTTATGAACTCCCAACAGACTCCTCCAAACAATGCATCTGCCTCCCCTTGTTGTTTAGAGGGTAGCTGCCAACTTATCATCAGTTAGACCATGGTTCTAATTCGCTACCAAGCACTGCTTGTATCTTCCCCAGACAGCTACCAAAGATTCTCCTGATAATCTTTTGAAATTATAGATGTTGTTTTGTAGCTTCTACCTATTGGACTCTCTACAGAAGTTCATGAGGAATATTCTCTGTACTTCCCCCAGTTAGAGCAAACATTAGGTGGGAGAATTGACCACCATTTCGCAGCTTCACTCTGGAGATTCATAGGGAAAACCTGAAGACCTATGGCCTCCCAAGAAGGATGTCTTGTCCCAAGGACCTCCCTCAATGTTTGAGAAAACTTCTATAGATGGATTTGGGGACTCGACCCCTTGCCTATAAAATAGGGCGTGCCTTTGCAAAGTTTCCAACAATTTGTTTGCAATATAGTGCCAGCCAATCCTGCACCTAAAATCAACACACAAAAACAAATAGAGTGAAGACTTTGGGCTGTTTCTAGCTAGAACTAACTAATAGTGAAATCAAATCAAAACCGAGCCGTATTCCCCAGCAATGGCGCCATAATTTTTGATGATGTTCGCGCTCCAATAAGAAAATAATCGTTTTTAGCTATTAACCTAACCAAGGTTAGTATCAAATCCACAGGGAATACAAGGCTTGATTATAAGATTTTATCACTAATCATTTCTAGCATTTATGACTACAATCTCTAAATAAGGGGGGAGGGTTTGTGATTCAAAAATAAAATAAAATAAACACTAACTACAACGCAAAGAAATACTCAATCTTGGGGACAACTTGGGAATTGGGTTCCCCATAGTTCGTCGACTTGATTACCCTAGACAATATAGCTACAATTGTTGATTTGCATGCAGGTCATTAACTTAGGTTCTTCTAGCCGTCTTATGAAGATGAAGGTCAAATTTCACCATGGCGCTTGGTCGGCCACCATGGCGTGCCAACTAACCATTACCAATAGTCCTAGTCAACGTCCCTTTGGTCAGGTTTGGTTGATTAGATGAGAACACATCAATCGAATTCTGTCATCTACTTCCCTTTTGCTATCCATCACTACCTTGGTCGGGATCGTGATAGTAGGCGGGGTTCGGTCACCAAACAACAATAATCATGAAGGGAAATAGATAATACATGCAAAACCTTAATCATAGAAATGCAAGCAACCTAGGTCATTTCATTGTCAACTACCCATGGTTCCTAAAACCCCAAGTTGTGGGTGCTTAGCTATGCATGACTATGGCAAAACACACAAGAATGCAAATAATAAACATAGTTGATAGCTTTAACAATAAAAATGAAGGAAATAAGCACCACAAATTGCAAACCCACAAGCTTGATTAATCAACAATGAGTACAAGACAAAGTTTGCAATCCCCAAAATGGGTTTTCTAAGAGAGAACAATAAACTAATCTAAAAACCTAAGAAAAGATAAACTAATATAAAAAACTAAGACAAGCTTCAAAAATGTATTTCTCAATAGTCTATGCTGAATCCTTTTCCAACTCTCACGCTTAAACCCTATCTTAAACTATATATAGTATTTACAAAGTAACCCTAGAATTTACACAGAAAAGATAGCTAGTATCTCATAAGTTACACAGGTACTACTCGTAGGATGACCTACGAGTCATAATCATGGTCTCTTATCAGATTCTTGGCATCTTGGAATAAACTGGTATGACCCATAGGTAGGAGTCATTGCTTAAGCTATGACTCATATGTTGGTCTCATAGTCTTGGTCTTTAGTTTTTGGTCCAACATCTTGGCTCTCTGATTCTTGCTACGCATCCACTTATATGAGTGGTAGTATAACTTATGACTCGTATGATGGCCTCGTAAGGATATCCTCCACTTAGTAGATTTCTAAATTTTAGTCTCTGATTCTTGCTATGACACCACCCTCTGACTCATAGCTTGAGCTACGACTCGTAGGTGGACTCATAAGACCTAGACATTAGCAAATTCTGCAACTTTTCTCTAAAATCATGTCGACCTAACTTTTCTGCAAGATTAACACAAAAGATATCAAAACACTAAAAAGTCGCATTAAGAACTCACAAAATCTCTTGTTTTAGGCACAATATTTGTTGTATTTTGATAGCACATCATACATCTCGAGTAAGGGACTTTATGAGCATGAACCCACCAGAGTTCTATGAGTCTAAGGTGGATGAGGACCCCCAAGAATTTGTGGATGAGGTGTACAAAGTGTTGGCTATCATGGGTGTTAGGTCGGAAGAGAAGACGGAGTTGGCAGCAGATTAACTCAAGGGGGTGGCTCAAATATGATTTACTCAATGGAAAGAGGATAAGGAGGAAAATAATGTGATGCTATGGGGGAGTTTTAGGCAGCTTTTCTCAACCACTTCTTAACTCTTAAGCTTAAGGAAGCCAAGATGATTGAGTTCATAAATTTGAAGGGTCTATGAGTATGAGGGAGTATACACTCAAGTTTATCCAACTTTCAAAATACGCTCCATAATTGATTGCTGACCCAAGGTCTAGAATGAACAAGTTCATGATGGATGTATCCGATTTGGTGAGTGAGGAGTGCTGGGCCGCTATGTTGATAAATGACATGGATTTTTCCTGCCTAATGACATAAGACGAACGATTGGAGGAGGAAAAGATGAGAAAGTGAAGGGGTAAAGAGGCCAAGAGGGCCCGTTTTGAAGGAAAGTTCAAGTCCCAAAGATAAAGGTGATGCTATGTGTCCAACATGTAGTAAGGTTCATAGAGGACCATGTTTGAAGGGCACCAATGCATGTTTCGGTTATGGTGAAGTGGGACATAAGAGGGTTGATTATCCCCGTAAGCAAAATAAGGGTGGAGATGTTCGTCCTCAAGGTGGTGCCCCAAGGCACAATCGATTCTATGCTCTTCAAGGAAGGTAAGGGGTTGATGAAACTCCCGATGATGCTACTTGTATGTTGAATCCTTTAACTTTGATGTGTATGCATTGATGGGTCCAGGTGCCTGTCACAGCCAAAGTCCCATTAGGACAGACTGGCACCCATTGCCGATGTGGCTCAGGAGAACCAACCTGTATCCATGCACGTTCTATACATATTATAAGGGATTTCTATATTTGACATCCCTTTAATAAAATAAATAGTGATCACAAGCCAAAAGGAAATGCATATGGCTAGGCCGCTGGGGCCACGGTGTTTAAAGTACGAGACATAACACACTTTAATTTACATAGTCTACAAAGCCTCTAGATAAGGAAAAGTATCCGATAAGGGTCGGCACAGGCTCCGCCTCGGCTAACTATGCAATACAAAAAAAGATATAAGCTCTAGAAACACAAAACTTTGAAGCAACCTAGAGCTTGGTAACATCAGCTGGATATCCTGTGCTCCTACTAGGGAGATCTACAAGCACCTATACCTACAACATGAAATGCAGATCCCCTGTAAGGGATGTCAGTACGAGATAATGTACTGAATATGTAAGGCAGGAAATACTGTATATGGAGCAATAACTCAAATGAAACTATGGACTAGTGTAGGATAAGAGACCACCTTTAGTTATACTGTGGGATCATGTGCTTTATGTTCATTTTATTACTTTACCAATATTATATAATCTGTACAGAACATATAATACAAATGACCAACTGATCTGTGGTAAATCTATATCAGGATTGGCCCTGGCTAGGATTTTCCTTTAACCCCTTGGTCTACCCACCATGATAGGATCGACCCTAGCAAGGTGATCCTTCCACCCCTCGGGTTACCACCCATCAATAAGCAATATACTTTACTCTATCTTTCAATTACCTTTGAGATGATTCTTTTGGTGGTCATAATATTGGAGCTGTAGGAATGCATATACAACATATGACCTATAAATAATCACAAAAGACAACACCATAATGAAAGGAGTAGGCTACACAAATAATGAAATGCATAGGAGATAGAACAACACATGAACTTTATTTAGTAGAACGAACTCGTGTATCCTGGTATCCAAGTATGTATGCAGATTTGAAGGTGACTATGTATGGGAGCATATGAACATGTGAAAGAGTGGAGACATGGTTAATAGTTGTGTCGGAGTTGGTAAGTGTCTTTATGTGCCAAAGAAGAATCTAGATTTCATGCCAAGTAATACAAAATCAAGTAGCCTTACATACCTCGCTGTACGACCTCGGTATTACCTTGAGATAACCTTCCCTTCCTCCAAATATTTATCTAAAACATAGAAGGTAATAAAACTAGCCTTAGCAGCCAATAGATACATCTTGGCAGCCCAATCTCATAAAAAAACAACATACGGGCAGCAAACATGTATTTATAAACCCGAGTGTATTCTTTCAACCTTTCCGCCCCTAATCGTATTTTCTAATGCATATTATCCTATACATATCATGTGCAACCTGTTTTAGTGATTTAATAGCCTTACAACAGCCCACAAATCATAGGACATAACTATTCTATGCAACATACAAATAGGCGGTATAACGTTACATCCCTTCGCTACATTACGACGTTGACGATTCCAAAACATTACCAACTTCAACCAAACTGTTCTCACAATATTTATGCATACAAACAGTCCTAAAAAATTCCAAAATATTCCTCAAAATAGGTGGAGGACATAAGAGCATAGTCCTCAATCAATCAGCTCCCTAGTTCCTATAACGAGCATAATTACAATATCACACAAGAACTCACTTTCGCGGACTATAAAATGGTGCAACAACCCTTATACACCATTATAGAACCAATACTCATTAATAACAGTAGCCTCCCTTCATAATTAATCCAACCAAAAAGAGAAAATCTTCAAAATAAACAAGAAAAAATGTATAATAACTTTATTACACATGTTGTCCAACAATTTCAGCATAGACATAACCAAAATAGTCTCTTGTGTTCCATGAAGAAACCTTAACAAACACACAACTATAATAACTTACCTTTACCTTCAAGGTTGAGAGCCTCCTTAAGAACCCTAAAAGCTTCGTTTGGCTGCTTTACAAAGTCAAGAAAGAAGAACAATGAAGTTTTGTGAAAGTGAAAATTTTTCAAGTCTAAGAATGAAAGGAATTTGCTGCTTGTAACCCCTTTTTAAAGGACTAATTTGGCCGACTTTATTTTACCTTTTAAGCCTTATGTATCAAGTAATTAAAGTACTATTTTGCCCCTTTCACTTGGGCCTTAAGGGGCTCTAAATTGATGGGCCTCTGCTGCCTATTTTTTCCCTTTTCTCTTAGTTTGGGCCCAATTAGCCAAGTGGGCTGTGGTGTACTTGGGACCTTTTGTTATTCATCTTGAGATGAAAGTAAAGTCCATTTATGATGCTAAAACATAGGCTAAAGTTACACCCTTAACACAAACTTTATTTATAATCGGACTTGGACAAATTCGACGTCGGGCCTCGTCTCCGTTTATCTAGCAAATTTTAGCTAAGCAAGTAGGTGACTCACCTGCTAGCTTCCTAAGTCCCATAAGCACCTCAATTATCTCACTTATTTTATAGTCGTGATCTCCTTAATTTGACACAAAACATGTATACACTCAGCCCTCTTAAGCGTTAGACACACATATCGCCCTATAACATGAGATTCAAGCACTTTTAAAAATTGGCGCTAATTTGAAAAGCCATATGATGTTTCATTTGCATAGTACTAGTATTGTAAGATGTGGGGTGTTACATCCTCCCCTTCTTAGGAACATTCTTCCTCGAATGTCAGCACAATTGAATATCTTAACCAAGTTCATTGCAATAAAAGTTCAAACACATGTACCTATTATGGCCCCTAATTTTTGGATGTTGGACTTCCTCTTTAGCTTCAAATAAGTAAGGGTATTTTTATTTCATCACGTCCTCGGCCTCCCATGTTATTTCTTCTGCTTGTTGGTTCCTCCAAACTACTTTTACTGAAGTTATTTCTTTATTCCTTAGCTTCTTAACTTAATGATCTAGAATAGCAATAGGTACCTCTTCAAATGTGAGATCTTCTATAACCTGCACGTCTTCAATAGGACTGACATGAGATGGGTCACCTATGCATTTTCGAATCATTAAGACATGAAAAACTGGATGAACCATTGAAAGCTCTTGGGGTAGCTCCAGTTCGTATGCAACCTGCCCAAACTTCTTAGTAATTTTATATGGCCCTATATAACGTGACTCAGTTTTCCTTTCTTACCAAACCTCATAACCCCTTTCATTGGAGACACCTTTAAAAATACCCAATCCCCTACTGAGAATTCCAGTCCTCTCCTTCTAGTATCCACATATGATTTGTGAAGACTTTGTGCTGTTTCTAGCCGCTGCTGTATTACCTTAACTTTTTTCATGCCTTTGTTGTACTAGATCTGGCCCAAGTAAGGTAGTTTCGCCCACTACAAACCATCCAATCGGCGACCTATATTTCCTTTCATACAAAACTTCATAAGGTGGCATCTTGATACTCGTGTGGTAGCTATTATTATAGGCAAACTCAATAAGTGGAAAATGGTCCACCCAATTGTCACGCCCCAACTCCCATTAGGGAGGACTGGCACCCATTACCGATAAGGCCCAGGAGAACCAACCTATATCTATGCTCTCTCTATACGTATTATAAGGGATTTCTATGTTTGACATGCCTTTAAGAAAATAAATTGTGATAACAAGCCAAAAGGAAATACATATGACTAGGCCATTGGGGCCACAGTGTCTAAAGTACGAGGCATGACCACACTTTAATTTACATAGTCTACAAAGCCTCTAGATAAGGAAAAGTAACTGATAAGGGTCGGGACAGGCCCCGCCTCAACAAACTGTGTAATACAAACATATAAGCTCTAGACATATACAAAGCCTTGAAGCAACCTAGAACTTGGTAACAATAGCTGAATATCCTGTACTCCTACAGCGGAGATCTACTAGCACCTGTACTTGCAGTATGAAACGCAGGTCCCCCGTAAGGGATGTCAGTACGGGATAATGTACTGAATATGTAAGGCAGGATATACTGTACATGAAGTAACAACTCAAATAAAACTATGTACTGGTGTAGGATAAGAGACCACATTTAGTTATACTTTGGAATCATTTACTTTATGTTCTTTATATCATTTTACCTTTACTGTATAATCTGTCGCATAGTTGTAATACAAATGACCAACTGATCAATGGTAAAACTGTATCGAGATCGTCCCTGGCTGGGTTATTTCTTAACCCCTAAGTCTACCACCCATGATAGGATCGTCCCTGGCTAGATGATACTTCCACCCTCGGGAAACCACCAATCAATAAACAATGTATCGAGATCGTCCCTAGATAGGTTCTTCCTTAACCCCTCGGGATACTACCCGTGATAGGATCGTCCCTGGCTAGGTGATTCTTCCACCCCTCGGGCTACCACCTATCAGTAAACAATGTACATTATCTTTCAATTACTTTTGAGATGGTTCTTTTGGTGGTCACAATATTGGAGCTGTAGGACTGTATATATAGCTGTGACATGTATATAATCACACAAGACAATATGACAATGAAAAGAGTACGTTACATAAATAATGAAATGCGTATGAGATGAAATAACTC
>JAABOM020059477.1:0-12776 GCA_011800125.2 Solanum clarkiae
GGGGGGGGGGGGGGGGGGGGGGGGGGGCGGGGGGGTTAGTACCTTGATATCTAATTAAAGGGCTAGTTCCTTGATAATCAATGTGGGGGTCTGTACTCATCAACCGAGGTGGGGGTTTGTACTCATCAACCATGTGAGGGGTTTGTATTCGTCACCAGCGTGATAAGGTGAGATTATCAGCAACCATGTGAGGGGTTTGTACCATACCACCAGGATGATGGAATGAGATCATCATCAACCAACCAAGGGTTTGTACTTAGGGAAATCTAGCTTGGTCGATTCTGCATGTATGATAACCTATATAAGCATATGTTATTAAAAAATGATTTACTTGAGCATTGATCATACATGCCATATTGTTATATGATGTCTATTACCTATTGCTATACATTTTGATTATGATGCCTAATTTTTGTTGCATTGCATCCTACATACTTAGTACATTCAAACGTACTAAAGCATGATGTCACCGTGTAGGAACTGGTACCCAAGTTGTTCATATTCCTCCTCCGTGTGGCTAGTTCGATACTACTCAAGCTAGTTGGTGAGTCCTCCACTTTGGGGACCTTAGTATATGTTGCTTTTGTTATGTATTAAGACATTATTCCTTATATTCTAATTTGACTATGAGGATGAGTCCGGTTGCTTTGTCTTCGCCACTGCTCTTATTTATGTATAGAGGTGTTTCTTGGACAAGTTATGTATCTTTAATATGAGATTTGACTCTTGTCTATAGATTATGATATTGTGCAAGCTTTTTCCTTAGCTCATTTGCCCCTATTCTTGCTCTTTAACGTCTTTTATATGCTTCTGCGATCAATGATGTGTAATGACAAGTGAAGACACTTGTTGGGGGTCCCTTCGGGTTCCCCATTCACCATATCATGTCTAGTCCCTAGGTTTGGATTATGAAAAACTTGGTATCAGAGTGCTAAGTTGACGGATCCTCGGTGTCCAACGCACTGCATTGATCAGGGTCCTATTCATAGTTGTGGAGCTCGCAATGACTATGAGTAGGAGGCTTTGAGACGTTTTAGGAAGTGTTTTCCTTCTTCATGTTCTAAGTCATGCTATAGAATTGTGTCAAGTTTCTCCCCTAATGATTGTTCATTGCTATGCTAGATCATACCAAACACTCGAGGAAGAAAGGCCCAAACTCCCGAGGAGCAACCTACCAATGGTGAGCTCCGGGATAATCTCACTATGCTTGCCCAAGTTGTGGCCAACCAAGTCAATCAAGGGGCCCAAGCTCTTCATACTACTACCCAGGAGCTAGGTTAAGAGACTTCATGAGGATGAATCCTCCGGTATTCTATAGGTCAAAGGCGGATGAAGATCCACAAGAGTTCATTGATAAGGTTTACCAAATCATGAATATCATGGGTATTGGGCCAAATGAAAATGCAGAGTTGGTGGTGTACCAACTCAAATGGGTCGCTTAAATATGGTATGATCAATGAAAGGGGGAGAAGGGCAATGGTTATATGGTGCTTTCGAAGGAGTTCAAATTGGCTTTCCTTAATCGGTTTTTCCCTATTGAGCTTAGGGAGGATAAGCTGGTAGAGTTCATGAACTTGTAACAAGGTGCTATGAATGTGAGGGAGTATTCCCTCAAATTTAATCAACTTTCAAAGTATGCTCCTCATTTGGTGGCCGATCCTAGATCTAGGATGAATAAATGTGTGATAGGGGTCTCTGACTTGGTGAGTGAAGAATGTCGGTCCACCTTGCTAATTAGTGACATGGACTTGTCTCGGTTGATGACTTATGCCGAGCAAATGGATGAGGAAAAGTTGAGGAAGAGAAGGGGGCATGAGGCAAAGAGGAACCGATTTGAGGGTAAATTCCAAAAGAGTGCTAGGTTTCATCAAGGCCAAGGGCCTCCTCATGCTGCTAATAGGGGATTTTTCAATGACTTCCCTAGGCCTCAAGTAGTTTTTGGTGTGGCTCGCATTGATGGGTGTCCTAGATGTGGAAGAAATCATAGAGGTTCATGGTTAAAAGACTCTAATGCATGCTTTGGTTGTGGGGTTCCTGGGCACATGAAGGTAGATTGTCCAAGAACCGTGGCAAAGTCTGGGGTGCTAATGCGGTCCCATAGGTTAGAGTTGGTCCTCAAGGTAATGTCTTAAGGCACAATCAGTTTTGTGCTCTACATCAGAGACAAGGGGTTGATGAAGTCCCCGATATTGTTATCGGTATGTTGAAAATCTTTGACTTTGATGTATATGCTTTGATTGATCCAGGTGCCACTCTTTCCTTTGTTACCCCTTTTGTTGCTTAAAAGTTTCATATTGTTCTCGAGTTGTTGCATGAGTCATATGAACTGTTTACTCCTTTTGGTGCCTATGTTGTTGCTAGGAAAGTTTATAGGAATTGTCCTATTTGCATTTTGCATAAGTCATTGCCTTGTGATCTTTTTAAATTAGACATGGTTGATTTTGATACCATTCTTGGGATGGACTGGTTGCATGCCTTCTATGCTTCTATTGATTGTAGAACCCATAGGGTCAAGTTTCAATTCCCTAATGAACCTATCCTTAAGTGGGAAACTCAAGATGTGGTTGTCAAGGGTAGATTCATTCAATGCATTAAAGCCCATAAGTTGATTTCTAGGGGGTGTTTGTATCATCTTATGAGGGTTAAGGATGTGGAGTCCAAAGTCCCTTCCATTGAGTCGCTTCCTGTTGTAAACGAGTTTCTTGATGTCTTCCCAAAAAATGACCTTCCCCGTGTCCCTGCCGAAAGGGAGATAGATTTTGACGTACATCTCCTTCCTGACACCCAACCTATATCCATTCCCCCTTACTGTATGACAGCAACAGAGTTGAAAGAGTTAAAGGAACAATTGAAAGATTTGTTGGAGAAGGGATTTATTAGACCTAGTCAATTACCTTGAGGTGCTCCGGTGTTATTTGTAAAAATGAAGGATGAGTCACTTAGAATGTGCATTGACTACTGGCAACTCAATAGAGTCACTATAAAGAATAGAATCCTCTTCCAAGAATTGATGACTTGTTTAACCAATTGCAAGGGGCTAGCTTTTTCTCTAAGATTGATCTTCAGTTTGGGTATCATCAAGTGAGGGCGAAGGAGTGTGATCTTCCCAAGATGGGCTTCCAGACTATATATGGGCATTATAAGTTTGTTCTGATGTTGTTTGGGTTGACCAATGCACCGGCCATCTTCATGGACCTAATGAAGAGGGTCTTCAAACCGTACCTTGATTCCTTTGTTGTGGTCTTCATTAATGATATTTTGATCTATTCACATAGTAGGGAGGAGCATATGGGATATTTGAGGGTTGTGTTGCAAAGATTAGGGAGGAGAAATTATATGCCAAATATGATAAGTGTGAATTTTGGTTGAAGGAGGTTGCATTCTTGGGTCATGTGGTGTCGGGGGATGATATAAAAGTGGATCTTAGGAAAATCGATGTGATTAGAAATTGGCCTAGACTATTGACCCCGTCGAATATTAGGAGCTTCTTGAGCCTTGCGGGTTACAATAGAAGATTTGTGAATGGGTTCTCCTCCATTGCTTCCCCTATGACCAAATCGACTCAAAAGAAGGTTAAGTTTATATGGACCAATGACTGTAAGAGAAGCTTCGAAACATTGAACGACAAGCTTGTATCTGCTCCTATATTGTCAGTACCAGATGGGTTTGAAGGTTTTTGTTGTCTATTGTGATGCATCTAAAGTTGGTTTGGGTAGTGTGCTTACGCAAAATGATAAGGTTGTAGCCTACGCTTCTAGACAACTCAAGGTGTATGAAAGGAACTACCCTACCCATGATCTAGAGTTAGTCACTGTTGTGTTTGCATTAATGATTTGGTGTCACTACTTGTCTGGGGTGCATGTGGATGTGTTCACTGATCATAAGAGCCTCTAATATGTCTTCACTCAAAAGGATCTCAACTTGAGGAAAAGGAGATGGTTAGAACTTCTTAAAGACTATGACATGAGTGTGCACTATCATTCGGGTAAGGAAAATGTGGTGGCGGATGCCTTGAGTAGGGTGTCTATGGGTAGCTTATCCCATATTGATAGTGGTAGGGAGATGGCTAGGGAGGTGCATCAATTGGCTAGATTGGGGGTTAGGTTGGAGGAGGTTGGTGATGATGGTGTGGTTGTTATTGATGGATCTGAGTCTTCATTGGTTAATGATGTGATAGAAAAACAAGATCTTGATTCCTCCTTGCTTGAATTGAAGGCCTTGGTGAAAGAGTGCAAAGTAGAGGTTTTCTCCAAAGGGGGAGATGGTGCCCTTAGATACCAAGGTAGGTTGAGTGTGCCTTGTGTTGATGGTTTGAGGGAGAAGATTCTTGATGAGGCCTACAATTCTTCTTATTCTATCCACCTCGGTTACACCAAAATGTATAGACACTTGAGAGATGTGTATTGGTGGGGGAGGAATGGAGAGGGACATTGCCAAATTCATTTTCGATTGCCATAATTTTCAACAAGTCAAAGCCGAACATCAAAGGCCGGGTGGACTAACCCAAGACATAGAGATTCCCACTTGAAAGTGGGAGGTGATTAATATGAATTTTGTGGTTGGATTGCCCAAGACTAGAAAGTGTTTTGATTCTAATTAGGTGGTAGTTGATGGGATGATGAACTCAGCTTACTTTCTACTGGTTAAAACCACATATAAGGCTGAAGAGTATGCAAGGTTGTACATCCATGATATAGTAAGGTTGAATGGAGTTCCTTTATCCATCTTATCGGATCGTGGTTCACAATTCACTTCACACTTTTGGATGTCTTTTCAAAAGGGTCTTGGTACAAAGGTTCACCTTAGTACGACCTTCCACCCTCAAACGGATGGCCAAGCCGAAAGAACAATTCAAACCCTTGAGGATATGCTAAGGGCTTATGTATTAGAGTTAAGGGGTAGTTGGAATGGCCATCTTCCCTTGATTGAGTTTTCCTACAACAATAGCTATCACTCTAGTATCGGTATGGCTCCTTTTGAGGCTCTTTATGGAAGGCGTTGTAGATCATCGGTTGGTTGGTTTGAGGTTGGAGAGGTGTCTTTATTGGGAATGGATATGGTTATTGAGGCTCTTTAGAAGGTTATGATGATTAGGGAACGGTTGAAGATGGCCCAAAGTCGTCAAAAATCTCATGCCAATATGAGAAGAAGAGACCTTGAATTCAAAGTGGGTAATTGGGTTTACTTGAAGGTTTCTCCGATGAAAGGAGTGTTCCATTTTGGTAAAAAGGAAAATTTAAGTCCAATATATGTTGGTCCTTATGAGGTCTTGAAGTGGGTTGGTAAATTAGCTTATGAGTTGAAGTTGCCTAGTGAAATGAATTTGGTTCATCCGATTTTTCATGTCTCTATGTTGAGAAAATGTGTTGGTGATCCTAATGCTATTGTTCCTCTTGATATTGGGGGTGTTATTGAGGAAAACTTGACTTATGAGGAGGTTCTGGTTCAGATCCTAGAAAGGAAAGTGAAGAGATTGAGGAACAAGGAGGTGTCATCCGTTAAGGTCCTTTGGAGGAACCAACAAATCGAAGGTGCTACTTGGTAGGACAAAGCGGACATCCAAAAGAGGTATCCTTATCTTTTCCACTCCACTCAATCCTAAGATACTGATTCTAAGTCCCCTATGTGATTTCAAGTCTTATGTTTCATCCCCTATGTCATTCGTATGCATTCATGTTTAAGTTGACAAGTCATGATGATTTTACACTCATGTTGCGATTTTGCAAATGGTGTTTTCCATGTAATTTTTCATTTTATTTGGGGCTGATTTGTTTATGATCTTTCTTGTCTTTTATGTCTCTTTTACATTTGGGGATGATTATTCCCAAGGGGGAGATATTGAAACCACCCTAAAAAGTGCCCGAAAACGTGCCTTGGAATGCTTAAAATTTTAAATTCTATATATCTCAAAATTCATTCGCTATTTCGAAAATTCAACTTCATATTCTTGTTCACGGGGTCCAAATTAGTTGATACAGGGTCTAAGACTGATTTAAGAGCGAAAGATTAGCAATTATGAAATTCCAAGAACGCAAATTCCAGTAGGGTTTTCGCGTTGCCCTCGCGAAGCGCCCCAGTTCATTTTGGTGACTATTTTTTTTAGTTAGGTCCAAAACGTATATCACCTTAAACATTTTCCAATACTCATTCAAAGACTTAGTCATATTTTTACTCCCCAAACTCAAGTCCCAAACCCTCATCCCAAGCTAAGGTTCTCCTTTAAGGTTCTTCTTCAAGCTTCAAGTCTCCATCTCCAATCTTCACCAAGTTCATCTCTAAGCTACGATATGTGGGTTTCTTTCATGGGTTCCTTTCACCTATGATACCCAAGACCTCTTTTAATTAAATTGAGTGATTTAAAGTTGATTTACAAATGGGTCTTGCTTACAATGAAATTCACTGTACACTATGTTAAAGCTATATACAGGTGTGACTGTTTATCCATGTTTTGAGCAATAAATCTTTGATCTATTGTAAGATTTGAGAAGGCGTTTTGATGTATATTGCTTGAGAGTGTTACAAGGTGTTGATTGATGGTTTTACAATAGATTTTCTTGAATGATTTCATCTTTATAATTCATGGTTTTATACTAGCATTACATACCCTCTAAGTGTTTGATAAAATGTCCGGAAGTGGTTTCTTGAGGAATTGAAGGTCCAAAGCATGAGATATGATATGATTGACTATATGATGCTGAAATGAGCTGATATATATGATATATATTCTACATGAAGTGTTACATTAGACCATGCCCAATCCGGGGTGAAGAACTAAGAGCCTGGATAACCTTGTCGGATTGGGGGAGAGGGGTAGTACCTTGATAGCCAATCAAGGGGCTAGTGTCTTCATAACCGAGGTGGGGGTTTGTACTCATCAACCATGTGATGGGTTTGTACTTCACCACCAGGGTGATAAGGTGAGTTATCATCAACCATGTAAGGGGTTTGTACCACACCACCAGGATGATAGGGTGAGATCTTCATCAACCAATAAAGGGTTTGTACTTGGGGAAATCTAGCTTGGTCTATTCTACACGTATGATAACCTATATGAGCATGAGCTATTCAAACATGTTTTACTTGAGCATTGAGCATATATTCCATATTGTTATATAATGTCTATTGCCTATTGTTATGCATTTTGATTATGATGCCTAATTCTTGTCGAATTACATCCTACATACTTAGTGCATTCAAATGTACTAGCATGATGTCACCATGTAGGAACCGGTGCCCAAGTTGGTGATCCTCCTCCTTCACGTGGCTAGTTCGACACTACTCACCCTAGTTGGTGAGTCCTCCACTTTGGGGACCTTAGTCTATGTTGCTCTTATTATGTATTGAGACATTCTTCCTTATATTCTATTTTGACTATGAGGGTGAGCCCGGTTGCTTAGTCTTGGACCCCTCTCTTATCTATGTATTAGAGGTGTTTGTTGGACAAGTTATGTATCTATGATATGAGATTTGACTCTTGTCTCTTGATTATGATATTGTGCAAGGTTTTTCCTTAGCCCCATTGCTCCTATTCTTGCTCTTTAAGGTCTTTTATATGCTTCCGTGACCAATGATGTGTAATGACAAGCTAAGAGGCTTATTTGGGGTCCTTTTGCGTTCCCCATTCGTCGTGTCACGTCTAGACCCTAGGCTTGGGTCATGACAAAAAGTCATATTAGTTTTCAAAATTTGTCATATTCACCCGTCACCACCATAATGAGCTTAGTATTCAACTGGTGGAGGCGTCCATGTCCACCGAAGTTGGTTTCTGCGGGTTATCTAAATAACTAAAGTATAAGATCCCAAAAGGACAATTCAATAGTCGAGGGTGCAGATGGAATATACACTCTTGTCTATTTATTATGTTGTGTCCTTAATTATCATAATATAACACCAGCCTTAAATCAAACAATGTAGTTAGAGATCTCACATTTGAGCTGGGGCAATCATTTGGTACCAAATTATCATAGTACTTGTCAATCACATGGTTTGTCTAGATAAATTCCAACTCATTATGAAAATGAACTCTACATTAATTAGATGAGTACAAAATATCAAGAAGTAACCTTTTCGGAGTGTTACTTTAGCAATTAAATGTAATTGTCATCAATACGAAGTTAGGTAAAAACACAAGAAAAAGCATTACCAATATCATTATTGACCACCTTTACATCTGCCATCTTCATCATTTTTCTTATATATTTTCATTCATTTAAGCAAAAAAAATAATAATCTAGAATGCGTTACGTAATTAAAAATACATGTGCCACTTAAATACTCCAAAGCACACAAGTAAAAAAGAAAACTAAATTTGTCCTTAATAGGAAAAGTTTAACAGATTAAATCATCTTAATTAACACCCGAATAGAACCTTTTTATTATAGGTAAATTCTGTCTTTTCAAACTAAACTTTACTAACTAGAATTTCGAGAAACAAAAGGTGAAGTAGGGTGTTCAGGTGCTCATTTTTCCTCGATTAGAGCATTCCTATAGCCATCCCATGTCATTTTTGATCTCCTGTCACTGGTAGCTCAGTCGCCTAGTCATTCGTTTGGATATCATGCAGTTTTTCGTGTTTGGTGGCCTTATAGTTTGAAAAAAAGGATTTTTAAAGTAAAATGCGAGTAAACTGCCTTAGAACAGAATTCTGATAGTTCCATCAGCTCCAGAATGGCCAAATTAAGCTACAAGCATAATCAGCTTTTAGGTAGGCTATGGCTTCCCTTCTTTTAGACTAAGTTAGGATATGCGAATCTTGTTTGAATAGCATTACCAATGGGCAGGGAGCTAGTCTGAGGCTCTACTTGTTAGATTTATTATATTAGCCGATATATGGAGTTGACAAGGTATCTATTAGGCATTTTGAGATTACTTGTGATAGATATACTGATTATCTATTGTAATTATGATTGTTTAATGATTGTTGGGCCTTAGTGTAGGCTTAGGTTAGTGATGCCCAAGACTTACATTATTCAGGGCCAATAGACTATATATGTTCACCCGATGTGACTTGAAAGGCGTAGATCCTTGTAGACCAGAATAGCAGACTTGAGTCCAGTAGAGTTGAGCCTCAGATAGGTTATGAAAAGATGGGGACCTGATTATTCTCATGATCGCCTTGTTACTTTGGAATAATCCCATGATATATCATACCATGCTTAAATTTAGAGGTGACTGACGAGTCACATTTAAGCCCAGAGCAAGATCTCTTATTGTCTAATGCCTGAGCACTTCTCGTGATTAGTTACTTTTCCTCCTATTATGATTTTAAGACCCAAATTTTTGTACGACTTCACCGGAGCTTGAAAATTTTGCTATGGACAAAATTTGGACCAAGTTCCATTTCAAGGGAGACCACACAGTCAATGTGAGGTCACACGAGCCGTGTGACCTCCAGTGGAACAACACTTGGCTTTAATTTTGAATGTGTGGATTTGGAGTGGAGTTTCGGGCTAAAGCACATCATACTTTGACCTTACACGGGTCGTGTAGCCCCCCAGTATAGCTAACTTTGTGAAATTTTCTAAGTGTGAGATCTTCAAGCTCAAGTTAGGTTCACTTTCTAGCTTTCAATTCAATCTTATTTATATCATTTAAGGCTATCATGGGTCTCCTACATCAAGCCAAGTTCAAAGGAATTCCATTGACTAAGTTTCTCATAAGTATCGATAGAAGGGTCAACTTTAAATGATCATATCTCTTAGCAAAAAAGGAACTAGGTGACCACGACCTATCAAATCAAAGCTCTTTGCATTAGCTTTCCAATGAACTTGGTTTGACCTCATTTAGAGTTCGGATGAAGAAGTTATGCCCATTTTGTGGAACTCGTCTATGTAGGGATATATACGGGTTTTTCTTTTTATTTCTGTTTCATTAATGGTGTTTCTGTAAATTCGATTATTTCTATTAGTCTTTTGGGATCTTTTATGCTATAGAATGACCTTCTAAAGACCTAAAACCCTATTCACACTATTCACATTCACTCTCTCTCATTTAAAAGACTCTCAAATCTTCTCAAGAGTTCTTGAAGATTTTCAACTTGGGAATCAAGACAAATTCAATTCTTCTTAAAATTCTTTTGGGTTTTCTTCATCTTGGTGAAGTTATGTGGGTTATTATCCTTGATTTCCTTTCAATCAAGAAGATCTAAATTATTTTCAAGCAATTTCATGAATTTCTAGCTTACTTTAAATAGGGGTTTTGAATATTATGATTCTTTAAATTCAAATAGCGTTTGGCTTATGTTTACCCACTGATTTTAGGCTGATTTGAGTTATAAAAATGATGGGTTATATTGGGTTTATGAGATTTTGAATATGCATGTCCCTTTTCAAGGCTCGTTTATGCATGGGTAATTATATTATGATTTTCAATATGGATTTAATCATATTTTCTCTTGAATTTCATATCGTATTGATGATTTTAGATTGAATCTCAATTACCCAAGTCATTCTCACATCATCCATAGGATATGCATTCACGTTCATGAGATTTTATGAAAATTATAAAGTGGGTTAAGCTCAATTATGCTATATGATATGATTTTGATAAGATATGAGTTATGACAAGAATGTGATCACATACATGTTAATGATTATAACTCTTTGAGCATTATGGGTGCTTGCACCATTATGTATGTATAAATGAGCTATTCCTATGCATGAGCATTATGACTATGAGCTATGATTTGGCATTTGAGCTTAAGTATGAATTGTTATGAAAGTGGTTTGGCCTTTAAGCCCAAGAATGCATGAAAACGATTTGAAAGCTTATGCCTCTTTTACAAGCATGTATATATATGTATTCTAGTAGAATGATGACCTCGTATTGATGGATTGGATGTCAGCGTGGACTATCCCCAAGGGTCCATACTTTTTTCCTTGAACTATGTGCCAGCATAGGAATGGTAGTGATCACCGAAATGACCAAGGCATAAAGAATGGCTATTCATTTATGATATGATATGTTTTGATGAGAAAATCCATTTGAAATGACCGGGTCGTAAGGAAGGTAGCCGCCACATACGAAATGATTGGGTCGTAAGGTATGGTGTAAATTATCTTTGGCAAGTAATCTTCTCTCACCCAATGGGAGGTCAACATCGGGCAAATTCATGTAATAGCTTGTATAAGTTTGAGATGCCGATTATGGCTACATCCCCGCTATAGATATGAGCATTGTTTACACTTCATGCATCATGAATTTTATAGCATCTTGTTATATTATATTCTTTGCAATATATCTATTTCTATATTGTGTAACCTTGCCATTTAACATTGTATGCAGGTTTTGATAAGTTATATGCATTGCACTCTGCATACTTAGTATATTCAAACCTACTAACACATACTTTTGCCTACATGAACTCACTATGTAGGGAGTGGAGATTACTTTCATCCACCGTTAAATTCTAGATCGGAATTATTGTGGTGAGTCCTATCCTCCAAGGACAAGCCACCATTCCTCTACCTTATATTGCTTTTGCTTATGTTATCTTTACTTTGGGGATGAGCCAGGGACATGTCTTGGCCCTCGTCCCATCTCATGACTAGAGGCACTGTTGGGCATCTTGTAGACTCTTGTACGGATATGTGCTATGGTTGTAATTGGAGTTTATAATTATAGATATCTATTGGATATGACTATTATGGATTGACTATGAGAATATGATAAGTATGTATGTTTGATATGGAAATGTGGAAGATCCTAAGTCTCGAATTGTCCCCATAGAGTGAGTCATACTTACTCGCCTCTTAGTCTTTATGTGCTACGTATTAAGTGAATCCATGTTAATCCCTTTCCCTGTGATATTCCTATAGTGTGAGTCTTAATTTTCCATCCCTTAGAGCTATGTGTTTACTATTTGAATACGCTTTCGAACCGATGATGTGAATTTTAGATAATTTGAGGCTTGTTTGGGGACTCTCGGGTTCCGATTCTCCATGTTACTCCTAGACCCTAGGTCCGGGCCATGACAATGATGTTGATCGATGGGGTTCAACTATATCATATATATCCCTGGTCTGAGCCTATAGCATTTGACCGTATCAGATTACATTTGAGGTTTGAGTCCATGTTGGATTATATCGTCCATGTTTGACTATATCCATGGCCTGAGGCAATGTTAGGATCACAACCTAGCTCTAAGGCCGGGTCAGGTTGTTATGTCGGTATTGAGATCATATATGTATTATTTGGTTATGAGTTTACTCAAGACTTGACATTGTTAGATCAAATTCTAACATACCTTTCTTTACCTTATCAATGTGCATGGGTGTACCTTCTAGGCTTATAGAGGATCAATTGGCGTATAAGAATAGATAATAGGGCCTTATACCCATATACATCACTATGCCATCGCTCAGTCTCTGGTTACTACCTTGTTCATGTGCATACTTACGGTGTTATTGTGATTAGCTATTTGTGGAGTTATATTTTAGCTTATCCCTACTTTATTTACTATTCTTACTCAATTAGCCTATGATTCCAATTAAGTACCTTATTTTTGGAACTCACACACTATGATGCCAACTAAGTACCTTATTTTTGGAACTCATACTATATTCTGCATCTATGTTGTGATTTAGGACCGAGCACAAGCCAGCGTTGTTGACTCTCCTTATTGTTGTTCTCACTTTCGCAGACTCGTGGTGAGCATTGAGTGTTTTTAGATCCTTCCAGTCTCCATCTGTACCAATCGCTTATATTTTGCTTTTAGAGACTAGCCTTATATATTGTTTTACTCATGTATATGTGCGTACATACATACATACATATAA
>JAABOM020059478.1:0-98590 GCA_011800125.2 Solanum clarkiae
CGGTGCCTTCTGGAAGTACTAGCACAGGTGCAGAAGTTAGCTTATTTTTCAGCTCTTGGAAGCTCCTTTCACATGCAACATTCCATTGGAACTTGGTTGTCTTATGTGTCAACTTTGTTAGAGGTGTAGAAATAGAAGAAAAACTTTCAACAAACCTCCTGTAATAACCTGCCAAACCTAGGAATCTCCAAACTCCCGTGGGTGTTGTTGGTCTTGGCAATCTTTCACCGCCTCTATCTTTTGTGAATCAACTCTTATTCCCTCATCGGACACAATATGACCTAAGAATGCCACTGATTGTAGCCAAAAATTCACATTTAGAAAACTTGACATACAACTGTCGATCACGAAGAACTTGTAACACCTGTAGCAAGTGATTTGCGTGGTCCTATTCTGATCTTGAATATACCAAAATGTCATCTATAAGCACTATCACAAACACATCCAAGAATGTCTTGAATACCCTATTCATTAGATCTGTAAAAACTGCTGGTGCATTCGTTAGTCCAAATGACATAACAAGAAATTTAAAGTGACCATAGCGTGTTCTGAAAGCATTCTTGGGTATATCTTTCTCCTTCACCCTCACTTGGTGATAACCTGATCTTAAATCAATTTTTTAAAAGCATTTGGCACCCTATAACTGATCAAATAAATCATCAATCCTAGGGAGGGCATATTTATTCGCAATTGTCAGTCTATTCAATTGTTGATAGTCGATACACATGTTCAAAGTTCTATCCTTTTTACGTACAAATAACACTGGTACACCCCAAGGGGACATACTAAGTCTTAGAAAACCCTTCTCCAATAAGTCTTTTAACTGTTCTTTCAATTCACGCAATTCTGCCGGGGCCATTCTATATGGAGGGATGGGAATAGGTCGAGTGCCTGGAAGTAATTCAATACCAAAATATACTTCTCGTTCTGGAGGTAAGTCTGGAAGCTCTTCAGGGAACACATCAACAAATTCATTCACTACTGGAACTGATTGAAGAGTTGGTGATTCTGTCTCCATATCCCTCCTCTAACTAAATGACATATATACCCCTTAGATATCATCTTTCTTGTCTTAAAATAAGAGATAAACTTACCCTTTGGTGTACCAACATTGCCTTTCCATTCAAGAATTGCCTCATTTGGAATGTGGAAGCACACTCTCTTAGTTCGGCATTCATCGGTGGCATAGCAAGAAGCTAACCAATCCATACCCATTATAACATCAAATTCCACCATTTCTTGCTCAATTAGGTCAGCCAATGTGTCATGGTCACAAACAGTTACTACACATTCATAATAAATCCTTCTAGCCATAATAGATTCATCGGTTGGTGTGAACACTTCAAATGGTTTGTTCAATAATTTGGGTGTTCTCTTAAGCTTCCCAGCAACTAGTTGAGTAATGTATGATAGTGTAGAACCTGGGTCAATTAATGCATATACATTATGTGAAAAGATGGACAATGTACTTGTGACCATATCAGGTGAAGCTTTCAAATTTTTTCGACTCTCCAGAGCATAAGTGTGATTCTTGACTCCGCTACATCTAGCTTCCGCTCTAACATCTCTACCATGACCCATAGGTTCTTGTTGACCCCTACCTAATGGAGGAACTGATGATGATGATGCAACAGCTGACCCAGTAGATTGTGCTATATCACCCATACGACTTCTCGGACAATCTTTTATCATATGCCCTGGCGCACCACACCAATAACAAGAGTCTATCCCAACATAACATATACCTGAATGACTTCTTCCACACTAGTTACAAGGTTGCCTAGGAGTCATTTGCTGGCCTCCTGAATATCCCGCTGTCCAGGCACCTTGCCTTTCACTTCTTGGACCAAACTGATTTCTCTTGGACCCCTGAATTTGTGATGGAGCACTGGCTGCAGAGTAGGAGGATGATGGTCTATTCATTCTATTAGAAAATTGAGGCCTAACCTCACCTTGGGGCGGTGTAGACTGCCCTAAAGACTAGGCCCTTCTGGACTGTGGCCTTTCTAACTCTTGTGTCCTTCTCCTTTGCCTCTGATCCTCCAATTTCTGTGCAAAAGCTTGCATTCTCGTTATATCAATGTCTTTGTTCAAGGAAGCAATGGTACAGTCTCTGACCAGATACGTATCCAGTCTATCTATATATCGATGAACTCTATCTGCCATGGTCACAACTACATTAGGAGCATACCTGGTCAGGGAATTAAATTGAAGGCTATACTCCCTCACACTCATATTCCCTTGGTTTTGGTTCAAGAACTGATCTGCACGGGCCTCTCGGATCTCTAATGGCAAGTAATGGTCAAGAATGCCTCTTTGCACTCTTTCTAGGTAGTTGGAGGTGCGTCTATACCCTTAGATTGCTTCCAAGCTTCATACCACTATATAGCCACACCCTTCAACCTGTATGTCGCTAACTCGACAGTTTCTGTACCACTCACATGCATAAATTTATCATGCACTGGATCTGATCAATAAAGTCTTGGGGATCTTCATTAGGATTTAACCCAGTGAAGGATAGAGGGTCCAAATTAAGAAAATCACGTATCCTCGTGCCAGCTATCCTATTCGCACCACCTGCACCTATAACTGGACCTTCCTGCCTTTGACCTTGGCCAACAACTATACGAGGCAATAATTGGACTGCATTTCTCAGATTCTGTATGCTAGTATCAATAGGTGGTTCTGGAGGAATTTCACTACTTCCGGGTTCATCAAGAACTGGAGGAGTTGGAGATGTCTGTGACAGAGAGTCCTCTTAAGACTCATTTCATTGTCTCACTTGACTGGATATACCAATCACTACTTCTACTTCCTTCCCTTTACCTTTGTTTTTCCTTATTTCTGGCATACTTGTTGTACAAAACAATTTAGGAGTTAGGCATAATGCACCTATTACACTTGGCTCTATAGCACGATCTAAAGAATGAAAAGAAAGTAACAACTCCTAAATGCCACGTGGCCTCCTGCTTATAAATATGGTGCACAACACATCGATAAACAAGATTCTACATAGACATGGCTTTATAGACTCCCTAGGATAACCCGCTCTGATACCACTTCTGTCACGCCCCAAGTCCCACTAAGGCAGACTGACACCCGTTGCCAATAAGGCTCGGGAGAACCAACCTATATCTATGTGCTTTCTACACATATTATAAGGGGTTTCTACATTCAACATCCCTTTATGAAAGTAAACAGTAATAACAAGCCAAATGGAAATACATATGACTAGGCCGTTAGGGCCATGATATCTAAAGTATGAGACATGACTACACTTTAATTTACATAGTCTACGAAGCATCTAGATAAGGAAAAGTATCTGATAAGGGCCGGGACAGGCCCCACCTTCACTAACTATACAATACAAAAAATATAAGCTCCAGACACACAAACTCCGAAGTAACCTGAAGCTTGATAATAGCAGCTGGATATCCTGTACTCCTTCTAGGGAGATCTACTAGTACCTGTACTTGCAGCATGAAATGCAGGTCCCCCATAAGGGACGCCAATATGAGACATTGTACTGAATATATAAAGCAAGAAATACTGTATATGAAGTAACAACTCAAATGAAACTGTGCACTGGTGTAGGATAAGAGACCACCCTTAGTTATACTGTGGGATCACGTACTTTATGTTCCTTTTATTACTTTACCTTTACTGTATAATCTGTGCACAACATGTAATACAAATGACCAGCTGATCGGTGGTAATCTATATCGGGATCGACCCTGACTAGGCTTTTCTTTTAACCCCTCGGTTTACCCCCCATGATAGGATCAACCCTGGCTAGGTGATTCTTCCACCACTTGGGTTACCACCCATCAATAAGCAATATACTTTACCTTATCTTTCAATTACTTTTGAGATGATTCTTTTGGTGGTCACAATATTGGAGCTATAGGGCTATATATATAGCATGTGACATGTAGATAATCATACAAAATAATATGACAATCAAAAGAGTACGTTACATAAATAATGAAATGCATATGAGATGAAATAACTCGTGAACTGTATTTAGCAACAAGAACCCATGTAACTTGGTATCCAAGTATGTATGCAGATTTGAAGGTGACTCTGTATGGAAGCATATGATCATGTGAAAGTGTGGAGACATGGTTAATAGTTGTGTCGGAGTTGGTAAGTGCCTTTCTGTGCCAAGGAAGAATCTAGATTTCATGCCAAGTAATACGAAATCAAGTAGCCTTACATACCTCATTGTACGACCTCGCTATTACCTCGAGATAACATTCCCTTCCTATAAATATTTATCTACAATATAATAGGTGATAAAACTAGTATTAGTAGCCAATAGATACATCTTGACAGCCCAATCTCATTAAAAAATAACATACAGGCAACAAGCGCGTATTTATAAACCCGAGTGTATTCTTTCAACCTTTCCGCCCATAATCATATTTTCTTATATATATTCTAATATACATATCATGTGCAGCCTATTCTAATGCCATAACAGTATGACAACAACCCACAAAGCATAACACATAACAATTCTACACAACATACAAATAGGCGGCATAACGTTATATCCCTTCGCCACATTTCAATATCAACAATCCCTAACCTGTTTCAACTTTATCCAAACTGTACCCAATGTTTTTACATATACAACCTGTCGTACAATAGTCCACAAATAGTCCCAAATTAGGTGAAGGTTGTGAAACAACAATTTCCAATTATCAGCCCACAAGTTTCTTTTAAGAGCACAATTACGATGTTGTGCAACAACTCTTTTTTGCGGACCCTAAAAGTGGTGCAGCAGCCTGGTTTCATCTTTAACAAATAAACCTTTGTTAAATACATGAGTTTTACTTCATAGTACAACCAACAAAGAAGAGAAAAACCCCTTAATTAACAAGAAAAGTATACAACAATTCTTAGGATACATGCTGTTCAAAATTTCCAGCACATGTGTAATTAGCTTATTTCTATGATTTTTTTTATAAACAAACCATAATAAGTGCATAAGTAGATTTACTTACCTTTAAAATCAAGGTTTAGAGCTTCTTTAGGAATCCTTGTAAGGTTGTGAGGCTTGTTTTTTATACCTTGAAAGAGAGCAAAGAACAACCAAGAGTGCAGATTTTTTTTTTTGTCTAAGTTGAAATGGCTTAAGGGGCTGTTTTTGTTCCTTTTTAAAAGACTTCTTGGCCGACTTACTTGTATGGTTTAAGCCTTATATTATTAAGGTAGTGATGCAGCAACTTGGCCCTTTCACTCGGGCCTAATTGGGTGTCAAAGTTGATGGGCTTTGGCTACCCATTTTTCAAATTTCTCTTCACTTGGTTTGGGCCCAAATGGTTAAGTGGGTTGTGATGTATTTGGGCCCTTTATATATTATTGTTGGGCTGAAAATAAAGTCCACTTATTATGCTAAAACATAGGTGAAAGTTACACCCTTAATATGTACTTTAACCATAATTGGACTTGGACAAATTCGACGTCGTGCCTCATTTCCATTTAGCTAGCAAATTTAAGCTAATCAAGTAGGTTACTCACCTGCTAGCTTCCTAAGTCCTGTAAGCACCTTAATTCTCTCACTTTGTTTAGGGCAGTCATCTCCTCCATTTGATACAAAACATGTATACACTTGACCCTCTTAAGCGTTAGACGCACATATCGCCATATAACATGAGATTCAAGAACTTTTAAAAATTGGTGCTAATTTAAAAAGCCATATCATGTTTCATTTGCACAATACTAGTATTGTAAGATGTGGGGTGTTACATCAAGCTTAATTCCAGATCTCAAGAACTTCATTCAAGCTTCAAGTCTCCTTCAATCCTACATCAAGAAACCTAAGTTTAAGGCATGTTGGTTTCATTCATGGGTTCCTTTCACCCATGGAGCCCAACCTTCTTGTTTTATGAAAATTTCATGATTTCAAGTTGTATTTCTTATGGGTATCTACTATTAAGAAATATGAGCATGAAATATATTGGAGTTTTGTCAAATATTGATTGTGCATGAATATCTATTTTGAGCTTATAATATGAATAAATCTTTGTCTATTGAGACTATATATGATTCAAGTTATGAAATCTATGAACTGTTATGATGTTTTGAAATGATTTATAAGTTACCCATGATGGGTTTTATCATAATGTTGGTGGGATGATTTACATGACTTTAAGATGCATTGATTTCACTATTTCATGATCTATACTCTTGCATTTTGCATGATTTGAACATGTAATCAAATGTGTCACCAAGTGTTCGGTGAAATGTCAAGTCAAGAATTTTCAAGTTATTTACATATTTTACAAGTCAAGTGACTTCATTTTGACTATGGGCTTTCAAATGTGTTATGAATTCATGAAATTATGCAAGTATAAAGTTAGGCCCTACTTTCAAGATTTTACCTCTTGTGAGCCATTCATGTTAAAGCAAGGATTCATGTATTATTGTTATACTCTGATATTTCAAGTTAGGCTCACCAATAGAGGTCGAGTATGTTTAAGCGCTACTCATTTTATGTTTTCATATTTCTTACAAGTTATACAAGTTATGATTATTTTAAGTATTCCGTGAGATTAGACTTAGCACCGATGGATTGGATGTCGATGTGGACTATCTTCAAGGGTCCATACTACTTTCCTCAAACTATGTGTCAATATAGGATTATACTTTGCCCTCGCCATACTAGTGGATCCATTTGTTGCACTTTCTCATGAAATCTACCCAAAATGGGACAGGTTCCCATAAGGGGGGGGGTTACTTCCCGAAACAGGATAGGATCCCGTAAGGTGAAGTATGGTTTGCATTTGAAAGTAGACTACCTCTTTATCGATGAGGGATAATTATCGGGATTCCAAGTTGTAGCTTGCTTGGTCTTACTCATGTCGGTTAAGGTCTCTTTCCACACATGTATTATGTTCTATGCAAGTTGAATGGTTCACAAGCTTGTTTTACTTCAAGCATTGACCATGCATGCCATATTGAGATCTCACTTATCTATTGCCTATTACAATGCAATTTGATTATATTGGCTTATGTCTTGTTGCATTGCATCCTACATACTTAGTTCGTTCAAACATACTAACACATACTTTATGCCTACATGATATCGCCATGTAGTGAGCGGAGCTCCTCTTGATTATCCTCCATGTGGTTAGTACAGTTCTACAAAGATAAAATTTAGTGAGTCCTCAAGTTCGAGGACACTATCTACTTTGCTTGCTATTTTTAAAGACTTCCTTGTGTTGAACATTTGACATTATAAGGGTGAGCCCGAAAAGTGTCTTTGCCCCCGCTCCATTCCGCGTTGGAGGTGTATGTTGGATATTATGATGTTATTATGCTATGAACTTGACTCTTATGCTTTGCTTATATTCAAGACTTTCCTTAGTCCCCCTTCCCATTATATATATCTTTTTTTGTTGTTTACTTCTATTCTGCGACCAAGGATGTTTGATTGATATGCTAAGAGACTTGTTTGAGTCACTTTGGGTTTCCATTTGCAGTGTGACGTCTAGGCCCTAGGCTTGAATCGTGACGAACTAGTTTACTGTTACAAGTAGAATTTGTGCTAAATAATTTAAAATAAAAACAAAAAACTTTACCCAAATCTTTAGAGTAAATTAACCATTTTCTTTCCTGCTTTTCTCCGTTTGCCAATTTTTGAACGTAGAAAAAAGTCGTGTGAATTTATCTTTTGGATAATTTATGTTAGTCATTCTAATTTGTCCCTTTTCTACTAATAGATCTCTCAACTCGTATCTACATTATTCCATTGACTTGGATCATATATATTTTTAGAGATGTAACAATTTAAATTATTTAAGAGTTCTTGATTATCAGGAACTATATTATATTTTTCACTAATTTCTTTTTCTAGATTTTATTCTTGAATATTATTATCATCTAACTCAATTCTATTAGTGAGTTGTTCACTTGAAGAACATCCTCCCAAATTTTTCGATTCAAGATTTTTATTATTTGTTAAAATTTGTCAAGGACACCTTTTTGAGATTTACTTAATTCTTCAAGTTTTCTCTTTTTATCTCTTTTTGTAAGCCCGAATCATATTTTCTGTTGACATATTTAAAAAAATCAATTGAATAAATTTTAATTACTAAAACAAGAATATATGCACTTATGAACTAAGAATATCAACAATAATAAATGTTAAAGAAAAACTATAAAATAAAGTTAGAATGATAAAACTTGTTTCATGAATTTGATAAGATGTGTAACAATATCGAAATAGTAGTGTTGAGTTCCTTCAAGCATTTCTAGAAATTTTGAAGAAATGCTAAAGAACAATTCTTTAGTAACTTGTAAGCAACAGTAAGACAAAAATTTTTTGTAGGAGAGAGTATAAAAACAATAAAAAAGAGAATAAAAAATAAGTATAGGATAAATAATACTTCTATAAAGTCAAGTTAATAATTATTAGGAGATATTCAAGAAAATACAATTTTCCATATAAGGAAGTTATTTCAAAAATTGTTCTATTTCCTTGGGGAGGAAATGTGTACTAACAACTATTTTTTTTTCTTTGTGTTTTTTTCTTTTTTTTTTGTACTTCTACATTTTTTTAAAATATTTAAAAATATACAATATTCTTAAGTAATATATATAAGTATATTCTTTTTAAAAAAAATGGGGCCCCCAAAAAATATGGAGCCCAAAGTAATGACTTTAGTGGCCTAGTGCTTAAGACGACCCTGATTCCTCGCTCCTCTTCTCTTCTCTTTTGCCCTAGCTTTTTTCAAGCACTTTGAAAGGCTTAAGAATGAGTAAAAGAACCCTTTTTATACTTAAAACGTCCAATCTTGATCATGGTATGTGTCTTAGAGGGGTTCGAAAATGTCTAGAATGCCTCTCACGGAATTCAAAAAAAGTCCATCTCAGGACATAGGGTCTGCGATGCAGACGGGGTATATTTTCGATATTTTTCACAGAAAATTCTTCGAACGAGGTTACTAATCTCATAGAAATTATTTAGTACAAAACTAAGTGTTGGTCCATGGCAGGAATTCTCACACACTCATTCAGGAATTCGTTGTTGCATCAAAAAATTATCTTTTCATCCAGTTGCTCTAAAAATCAACCGAGACCACTTCCCCCACTTATATTTTCATGCTGATCGCAAATCCAACCTTGGATTTGCCATCGGAGCATGGGAAGACACATTAGCACACATCTCTCTTCTAGGGGTATTCTAGTAATGTTACTAGGTGTTACATTGTCTCCCTCTTGGAATCATTCATCCTGAAATAATGAGTAGAGATAGACATCAAGGCACGAATATTCTCAAGACTCATCTCAATACTCACTCAATAACTCAAACTCTCGACTCCTCATCAACCTCAACAAACTCTACTCAAACTCAGGAATAGATACATCAACTCAGAATGGACAAGCCAGTTTCAGATCAACGATGAGATATTCTCTTCACATCTCATCATCAGGCACGAATTGAACGTCGAAACTCAATTCAACTCGAATCGTTTAAACACTTCATCAATCAGTCTTTCCAACTTAGGAAGGAAACCATCAACTCTAATCGAGAATGAGACCATCGCGATATACAAGAATCTGCTGGCACTCTCAAGCTTAACTCCTCACCTTAATTGTGCTCCTTTCTATGGCACTCCACTCCATCAATGCAAGCTCATAGCTCTCATTCAAATCTCCACCTAACCACCTCTTCTTCTTCCATTCAAGCCTAAACCTAAATCTCAAAGTGCAAGTACTAAGATGGTCATACTTACACCAATCTAACCCCTCGAAATCTATATCTTATGCCCCCACAGTAACCTTTACATAGAGAGTATTGCTCATTTTCATCACCTTAATACACTCACATAATGGAATTTGCATATTCAAGCCTATCATTGCACATCACACCCTTAACCGCATGCACCATTACCATAGAATTCCTTTATGATCTATTAGACTCACCACAATCTCTCTAACTCCTCCTCCACGTGTATAATCTTAAAAGGAAATGATATCACCTTATTATCAAAATCAAGAACACTTATTCTCTCTCGTCAACCATCACTTCACTACTATCATCAACATTTCTATCAGGACTAAAAAGTAAGATCATTCAAAAGGCTTGGAATGAAAGATCATTATCACGATTTAATCAAGAAACCTTATCTGAGGACTTTCATAATGGAATACGATCTCTCTTGTCTATCAAGACTCATTTCGAGTTCACAGAACTACATGTAGTGTAAAACACATGTCATATCTCACTCAATATAGGATTGAAAACTCTTAGATCCATGAGGCAAGATTAAAATTAATGAATGAAGTCATCGTTCTCATCCTCAAAACTCAACATGAACAATAATCAACATGGGTACATGGGACAAGGCCATGAGCGTGGCCATTGTATACTAGATGAGAATAGAGCATCACCTCAGTGGAAAGAATAAGGAACGAATGATATAGCAAGGAACTGAGGTCTCATCTCGATCAACCTATCTCTATCAAACTCAAGATTTATGCAGGTTCATCAACTCCTCATCTCCCCTCTTAGTTCAAAGGTTATCTCTATAGCCTTAAAAATTGACTCTCTTTACTAGGTTATAAGCTTATATATCTGTACATGGTCCAGGAATCACTATCCGTCAAATATCTCAAACTCTTATGTTATGCTATAGTCGCATGTGCGTATAATAGCACTAAGACTCTCTTCAAGGATACTCTTCTTAGCTTCTTCCTATCTTTATGGAAATCTTTCGATATTTACTACTCTCATTGGCATATATAAGCACTTTCTATGACTTATGATCTAACCTCTTCTTTTGCCTGCTAATGCTCAACTTCTATACTCTTATAAACTTATATGTATAATACTTAGACTATCATGGAAAACGCATCATGATCTATCCATAAGCCTCGATCGACTCATTTACTAGGGATGTCAAAAAATGCTTACATCAACCTACTCCACATTGAAAACTCAAAAATACTATCTAGATTCTTATAGCAGTCATAACTTAGAGCTTCACACATCTTTACACAATCATGGATACCCATCTCAAGCCTCTTTTTATCTATTGAGCTATCCTTGTTTCACTAGTCTTACCTAAGGGGCATTTGTACCCTGCCTATAGCATCACTTTCCTTACAAATCAATATCTTCCCTGTCGAACACACACTATGGCAACCTCTGACAGCAAATCTCCAATAAAGATTATCACTCTCACAATGCTATCTCCTCTTCATTACTACTCTTCAAAATTAAATCTTAGGGTCTAGTACTAACATGTCACGACCCAAGCCTAGGGCGTAGACATGATCAACAAATGGGAAACCCGAAGGAATACAAAACAAGCCTCATAGCATATCATTACACATTCTTGGTCGTGGAAACAATAAAATATGACACTAAAAGATAAGCATAACAAGGAAAAATGGGACTATGGGTAAACTTCCATATCATAACATCAAAGAATAATAGAGTCAAGACTCATAGCATAGATGTATAACATGTCCAACAACACCTCTACTACATAGATAAGAGCGGGGGCTACAACAAGCAACCGGGCTCGCCCTCATAGTCAATACATGAATAAAAGCAAGATAGTGTTAGTACAAAGCAAGATATCATATGCAATGTTCCCAAACTGGAGGACTCACCAACAATCTTAAGAGACAATCGTTCTAGCCACGTGGAGGAGGAGGATGATCAATCGGTGCACCAGTTCCTACATGGTGACATCACATAGGCATAGACTATGCGTTAGTGCATTTCAATGTACTAAATATGTAGGATGCAATGCTAGCAAGGGATAAGAAACATAATCGAAATGTATCATTATAAGCAAAGGATAGGTATAACATATATATAACATGCATGATCAATGCTTAAGGTAAAACATGCTTGTAAATCATGATCAAGGAATGTAAACTCAATATGGAATACATACTCAAACCCTTCTTACCAACCTTCATGGGACAAATGGTCCCCACTCACCTTATGGTATAACCTTTTTGGAGAGTATACCAAGACCCCTACCATACGATATAGTCTTTTTTATAGGTAGTATGAGACATCCCCTAATTTACGATATAATCTTTTGGGTAGGAGTCATGGTTCATTCTACCTTATGGCATGACCTTTTCGATAGAATATCCACACCTTACGAGATGATCTTTACAATGGAAACCATTAGTCTTTCTACCTTACGACATGGACTTCTCGGTAGGGTGCCCATACCATACAACATGATCTTTTCGGTATGAACTATTAGTCATTCCACCTTATAGCATGGCCTTTTCGGTAGGATGTCTATACCTTACGATATTATCTTTTCGATAGGAATCATTATTCTTTCTATCTTACAACATGGAATTTTCGGTAGGAATCATAGAACTAGCTCATCAAGCCATTATATTTCAAGCATCAAGGGAGGGCCTCCTCCCTTTTCTCAAGTACACAACAACCATGGGAACCTAACAATCTACATGCAACACCACAGATACTTTTTTATGAAAACAACTCATATAAATATTCCCATCTTCATCATAAAGTCATTTAACTCATAAGATATGCATTGGACCTTTAACTCCTCAAGAAACTGTAACTGAATATTTTGTCAAACACTTAGAAAGTGTGGTGTGCTAGTGTAAAACCATGCAATTCAAAAGTGTCATCATGCTAGAAAATCCAATGTAAAACCATCAATAGATACTTGGTAACACTCTCAAGCAATATACATTAAAACTCTTCACCAAATCCCACAATAGATCTTATATTCATAACCCAAAACATAGTAAAACAGTCATAATTTCATAGGCTCCAACATAGTGTGCAATGATTTTCATAATAAATAAGACCCATGAGTAAATCAACTTTAAATCATATAAATTTTAAGAAAATGAAGCTTGGTCATCATAGGTGAAAGGAACCCATGAAAGAAACCCACGTACCTTAGGTTTGGAGAATCCTTGAAGGAGATTGGAGATGGAGACTTGAAGCTTGAGTGCAATTCTTAAGATTTGGAGAGGGTTTTGAGACTTGAATTTAGGAGAGAAATATAAGACTTAAGTGTTTAAGTGAGTATTGGGGAATGTTTTGAATGATATGAGGGTGAAAAATGGCTAAATATAGGTATGTCCTTGTGTAGGAACACTTAGGCCCAAGACTTAAAAGTCTTGGACCAAAACTAAACGTTGGCACCAAAACAATACACTAGCGCGTCGTGCCAGTGACGCGAAGTTGCTACTGTAAATTGACACTTTGAAATTTGAAATTGTGAATCGTTCACTTTAAAATGGGGTTAGACTCTTTTTCACCTAAATTTGACCCCCTGAACAAGAATATGAAGTCAGATTTCTGAAATAACGCATTGATTTTTAGATATATGGAAATTATGATTTTATGCACTTCCGAGGCACATTTTCGAGCACCTTTTGGGGTCGTTACAATATCTCTCCCTTGGGAACATTTGTCCCCGAGTGTCAAAGAAACATATATGAGAAGAGTAATCATGAAAAAATTAGCCCCAACAAGAATGTAACAATACATTTATAATATCATTTTCAAAACAGCAATACAAGAGTCAAAAATCACCATGATCTTTCTCAATATAATCAAGAATGTATGCAACAACATAGGGGATGAAACATAAGACTTGAAATTCATAAAAGGACATGACGTGTTATCATAAACTTGAATAGAATGAAAGAGGTACGGATATTGCTTTTCCATGCCTGCTCCAGTTCCCCGAGTGACATTTCCGACTTAATGATTCTTCCAAAGGGCCTTGACGAATACTACATCCTTATCAATCAATTTCTCCACCCATCCATCCAATATATCCACCGGAACCTTCTCTTAGGCCAACGTATCATCCACAACATCTACAATCTCAAAGAGTTCTCTGACACTAGAGTCACCAACACATACCCTCAACCTAAAAGCATAAAGAACTGGACAAACCATAATCATATCCTCAGGTAACTCCATTCCTTAAGCAACCTTACCAACCTACTCTATGTTCTACAAAGACTCACAATCCTAAACTCAATTGTAGACCTTAAACCCACCTAATCCACTTGGTACCATAAACCACCATCTTCCCCTTGGGAGACAACCTCCACTCTACCATCTCTTCACCCAAAACTTCCAAACCAAAAAAAAAAAAAATGGAATCAAGGCCTTGCTTAAAATAGACCTCTCCATCCAAAGAAGATTTGGAATCATCAAGAATACTACACCACCAGGCTCAACTTCCTTCAACTTAACCACCAATCTAGCTAACTGATAGACCTCTCTAGCCACTTCTTTGCCACCTTCCTCAACACATGCTATGCTACCTAGAGCATCGACTGCAGCATTAGCCTTACTGAGCAAAAATAATACACACTCATATCATAACCCTTATAGAGTTCTAACCACCTTCTTGTTATCTTCCATTCACACCTATCATATTTAGCAAACAATTCCCTCATCATCCAAGACTTACAACACTACCCCCAAGTAATTCACAAGCTCTAAATAAATCAATGCTTCATCGTTAAAGTCTACCTCCTACGCCTAAGGTAGGGTTTTAAGACCCCATTCATGAAACCCATAAACATAACTGGTGCATAAGTCAACCAAACAACTCCAACAATACTCGCATGCTCACCCCTAGTTCGGAAAGACACTTAGGAATATCACCTATCCTCGTCCTCACTTAGAGATAAAACCAAAAACAAAGATCAAGCTTAGAAAAGTGACTAACCCATTGTAGCTGACCAAATAAATCAACCATCCTTGATCATCATATTACAACCCTTAAGGGTTCTAGACTCATTAGAAATACGATATGCAAGTAACCCATCCCTTCCAAGAATAACATCAAAATTCACCACATCTAACCCAACAATACCATAAGTCAAGATCTAAATGCAACATCACCATCGAACAATTTCCATATATCTTTCTAGCAACAAAGGAATAATGAAGGGAATAGAGACACTCGAAACCTCCCATGCATGCACATCAAGGTTAAGGAAACTTCAAAATACTGGTAGCAACAATAGGTGACTCATCTACCTATTGTCTCCATTGAAGAGAATATAACCAATTACGTCTTGGAGCATCCCCTTGATCAACATAACCATCTGTATCCTTGTTTTGAGCATATGAGAATTTCAGGATTTTGTGGCCCATTTCACCATACCCAAAGCATGCAAACGTATTCCTCCAACATGTACCACTATGTTTCCTTCAACATTTTGGGCATCTAGGATGAGTCACCCCATCATCGTTTTTGGGCCTTGGGTTTGGCACCCCATTCTTAACAACCCTCTTACATGGAGCATCGTCGGATTCTAGACCTCGGGAGCCACCATCCAATCGAGCCTTTTTGGCCTCATTACACCTTTTCCTAAACTTCTCCCCCTCCATTTGTTCGGCGTAAGTCATCCATCGGGACAAATCTATGTCTTTAATCAACATAGCGGACTAGCATTCTTCACTCACCAAATTGGAGACACCCATCACAAATTTGTTCATTCTAGTCCTTGGGTCGCAACTAAGTGTGGAGCATATTTAGAGAGTTTGTTGAACTTGAGGGCATACTCCCTCACACTCATCGGCCCTTGTCTCAAATTCATAAATTCTACCAATTTGGCTTCCCTAAGCTTAAGAGGGAAAATCGATTAAGGAAAGCCACCTTGAACTCCTTCCAAAGAACCACATTGTTGATTCTCTTCTCCTCCTTCCATTGATTGTACCATATTTGTGCTACTCCCTTGAGTTGGTAGGTCGCCAACTCCACCTTATCTTACGATGTAACACCCATGATGGCCAATACCTTATAAAGCTCATTAATAAACACTTGTGAGTCCTCATCCATCTTTGACCCATAGAACTCTGGTGAGTTCATCCTCATGAAGTCTCTCACCCAAGATGCCAGGGTAGGAGCATGAGGGGCTTGGGCCCCTTGATTGGCTTGATTAGCCACAAGATGTGCAAGCAAGGTGAGAGCCTCCTGAAGCTCTCCATTGGCCGATTTCTCCTCGAGGGAGAGAGCTCTTCTTGCTCTTGTGTTAGGCATGATGTAGTATGACAAAGAACAATTGTTAGGGGGAAAACTTACTTCAACTCTATAGCACGACTTAGAAAATGAAGAAGGGAAACATTTTCTAAAATGTCTCACAGCCTCCTACACATAGTTATGGTGCACTACACAATTATGAATAAGACTCTGATTGACATGGTGTGTTGGACTCCAAGCATCTAACGACCTAGTGCTCTGATACCATCTTTATCACGATCCAAGCCTAGGAATTAGACATGATCGGCGAATAGGGAACCCGAAGGAACCCCAAACAAGACTCGTAGCAGCATACCATACACATCCTTGGTCGAGGAAATAATAAAACACCACATTAAGAGATAAGCATAAAAAGGAAAATGGGACTAAGGGTAAACTTCCATATCATAACATCAAAGAACAAGAGAGTCAAGCTTCATAGCATAGATACATAACATGTCCAACAATACATCTACTACATAGATAAGTGCGAGGGCCACGACAAGCAACCGAGCTCACTCTCATAGTCAATACATGAATAAAAGTAATACTGTCTTAGTACAAAGCAAGAGATCATAAGCAACGTCCCCAAAATAGAGGACTCTCCAAAAAGCTTAAGAGATAATTGTTCTAGCCACGCAGAGGAGGAGGATGATCAATCAGTGCATCGGTTCCTACATGGTGACATCATATATGCATAGAGTATGCATTAGTAAGTTTGAATATACTAAGTATGTAGGATGCAATTCTAGCAAGGGATAGGCAATATAATCGAAATGTATAATTATAAGCAAAGGATAGGTATGACACCAATATGACATGTATGATCAATGCTTAAGCTAAAACATGCTTGTAAATCATGATCTAGAAATGTAAAATCAATATGGAATACATAGTCAAACCTTTCTTACCAACCTTCATGAAATGGTCCAAGTTTTCCCCACTCACCTTACAGTATAACCTTTTTAGAGAGTGTTACCAATACCCCTACCATATGACATAGTCTTTTTCATAGGTAGTATGAGACATCCCCTACCTAACAATATGATCTTTCCAGTAGGAACTATTAGTCATTCTACCTTACGGCATGACCTTTTTGGTAGGATGCCCATATTTTACGATATGATCTTTTCGGTAGGAATCATTAGTCTTTCAACCTTACGACATGGCCTTTTCGGTAGGAATCATAGAACTAGATTATCAAACCATTACATTTCAAGTATCAAGGGAGAGCCTCCTCTCTTTTCTCAAGTACACAACAACCATGGGAACCCAACAATCTACTTGCAACACCATAGATACCTTTTCGTGAATACAACTCATATAAACATTCCCATCATCTTCATAAAGTCATTCAACCCATAAGACATGCATTGGACCTTCAATTCCTCAAGAAACTATAACCAGAAATTTTGTTAAACACTTAGAGGGTGTGTAGAGCTAGTTTAAAACCATGCAATTCAAGAGTTTCATCATGCTAGAAAATCCAATGTAAAATCATCAATAGATACTTGGTGACACCCTCAAGCAATATACATCAAAACCCTTCGTCAAATCCCATAGTAGATTGAAATCTTTGATTTATAGCCCAAGACGAAGTAAAACAGTCACAATTTCATAAACCCCAACACAATGTGCAGTGATTTTCATAATAAATAAGAAGCTTGAGTAAATCAACTTTAAATCATGTAATTTTTAAGAAAATGAAGCTTGGGTATCATGGGTGAAAGGAACCCATGAAAGAAACCCACATACATTAGCTTTGGATAATCCTTGAAGGAGATTGGAGATGGAGACTTGAAGCTTGAGTGCAATCCTTAAGATCCGAAGAGGGTTTTGAGACATGAATTTAGGAGAGAAATATAAGTCTAAGTGTTTGAGTGAGTGTTAGGGAATGTTTTGAATGATATGAGGGTGAAAAATGGCTAAGTATAGGTATATCCTCGTGGGGAACACTTAGTCCCAAGACTTAAAAGTCTTGGACCGAAACTAAAAACAGGGACTAAAATAATAAACTGGCGCGTTGTGACAGTGACGCGAAGTTGCTACTGGAAATTGACACTTTGAAATTTGAAATTATTAATTTTTGCTCCAAAATCGGGGTTAGACCATTATTCCCCTAAGTTTGATCCCCTGAACAAGAATATGAAGTCGGCTTTCCAAAATAATGCATGAATTTTTAGATATATGAAAATTACGATTCTGGGCACTTCCGAGGCACATTTTCGGGCACCTTTTGGGGTCGTTACATAACATGTGCATCTATCACACACCTCTCTAATATCACACTAACTTACAACTACTAGGTAAAAATTTGGGGAACATAATCCCACTAAAATCTCATAGCGAGTATTTATTCAACATATCCCTTCCTTACAACTCATGTACCACTCCCCATTCAGTCATATCTCTTTAGCTGACTAAGCTCATAGATTGATGAGCCTCATGAACTTTGCACATAAAAATCATAGGACTAATTTAGATCTATAAAATTGAAAGCACTCTTTCTCCTATTCAACATCTACATTTCACCCTCAGTCGTATGAATACTACAACACCTCAACATAAACGCCATTCTAGTTTGAGCATGCTCTATCACATTTTAACAATTAACTCTTTCTCTATCCTCATCATGAAAATTCAAAGGGTACTTACTACTCTTTTGTCAAAAATTATGGCAATTGACTCATCACCCTATTACTTAACTATTATATAATCACTTTAGTTACAAGACTAAATAAACTATCACTCTCACGATCTCGTCCTTTCTTTTATCAGCTTTTGTCAGAAGCACGATCGCAATTGTGTAAATGCATAACGCTTGAAATAAAAGAGAGTTTTTCATAGAGTTTAAATCTATCAAACGAATTAGAATATGAAAGAAGGGAAACATTTCGCAATGTCCTGTAGCCTCGTGCTTATGAAGTGTGGTACATAACACACCCGTAAATAAGACTCTACTAGATACGACTTCAGTGAGTCTCTAGGACTCTTGAACTCTGTGCTCTGATACCAAGTTTCTTACACCTTGGGAGGGTACCCTTAGCTTGGCTGACACTCAGAGACTATTGCTAGTTCCCGAGCAAACCACTTGGCCTTATCGTCACCTAATACTCAACAGTGGAAGAAAAACACTCGAGGAAAAGACTATAATAAAATTAAAGAAATCAAGTCTTTATATAAAAAGTTAATTTTCCTATAAATAAGAGTTTGGAAAGGAAACAATACTCAACATTGTCTACTCAATGTCTATTAAGCCTCTACCTCTAACATCTAGATGGTACCACAATAGGCCATGGTTACCCAACTCAAGGAAAATAAAGTACTAACTCAAGCTAGATGATAACAATATGGCAATCCATCGAAGACAAAGAGGTCTCACAGATTAGCTGAATGTGAAAAGATCCTCAATGGAGCGCCTATTGATGAATTTTAATACCTGCCTCTGCATCATAAAGTTATGTATTTCAGAGGGGACATCAGTACTTGGAATGTCCTGGTATGTAAAATAGCTGAGTGAAACAGAAATAGTAAAACAACATAGAAACAACATTGACTAAAAATAATACTCAATTAGAATATCAAATGTCTATCTAAAACAAGAACAAAGAGAAGACAAATGACCCATAAACTAATCAAACCTCATCAAGAAACTCAGACTCAACTCAATAAAACTCAACTTAACTCAACTCAACTCGATAGGACTCATCTCAACTCAACCCAACTCGACCCAGAGTACTCAAGGTGGGGACTTTTGGGAGTTTCTATTATCTGATAAAAATCACTTTGAGCTAGTAACTGCACAACAATCCTACTGATGTTGCCACAGCTACTTTGTACTTGCCCGTTAAGGAACATATATGATCCATAAGGGGTCTAAACTCAACCGACCCTTTTTTATTTTAGGGACTGTAACTCCAGACGAGACCATAAGATGTAATGATTCAATCCTCTCCTACGTTGGGTAGACATAGGTAATAAATGCAAGTGAGACTCACTCTTACTCATTTCGGGGCTCGATACTTCTCCCAAGACTCAATGCTCATAGATTCCTCCTCATCATCTCAAGTAGCCTCATAGAGGCACTCATTATCTCAATTAGTCTCATGGTCTCATTAACTTATGAACTCAAACTCCAAATTCCTCTATTGATTTCAAGGACTTTAACTCAGCTTAATTAACTCAATTCTAATTTAAAAACTTGGATTATCAATTAAGAAGAAGTCATTTGGACAGAACTCAAGAACTTAATTATGAAGACTCATAGGATCATCAAGCTCAATTGACTCAACCTCATACTCGCATCAACATTACCATCAGCCCACTCAAGTCAAGGCTCTTGAATCCATCCCTAGGTTCATTATGCATGCTTTCATAATTTAACATGTAGGGTTTGTACAACATCTCACGTAAAGTATTCTAATCAAGAAAACGAGTTTATGATGATCATCAACATATGAAAGTATATGTAATAGATAAAAGTTTTAAGAAAATAATCAACAAAGTATATCAAGAAACATATATGGGGACTCATGGACTGTCAATATTACCACCTATAGGATACATGGAGGAATATCCCATGCTTTTGTTTAGCATTACATACCTAGATTGAAGCTTTGGACAATTTACCTCAAGGAACTCTCCTCGAACTTCCTCAATTCCTCGCTCCTCTTCTATTCTCTGTTGACTTAGCCTTTTTCAAGCACTTAGAAAGACATAAGAATGTGTAAAAAACCTACTTTATACTTAAAATGACCCATTTTGATCATTGCATAAGTCTAAGAGGGGTTGGGAAAGGTTGGGGATGCCCGTCAAAAAATTCAAAAAAAGTCTGTCTGGGAACATAGGGTCCGCAATGAGAGTAAGGTATATTTTTAGTTTTTTTCACCAAAATTTCTCCAAACGAGATTTTAATCCCATAGAAAATTTTTAGAACAAAATTAAGTGTTGGTCTCGAAATGCACGACCTTGAAACGATCCCAAAAAGTTCCCAAAAATGTGTCTCAGAATACCCAAAACTTTAAATTCCATATATCTCAAAATTCATGCGTGATATCAAAAATCCTACTTCATATTCTTGTTTAGGAGGAAAAAATCAGGGAAAGAGGGGTCTAACCCCGATTTAATAGAAAAAGAATGGAAATTATGATTTTTCAAATGGCAAATTCTAGTAAGCTACCCGCGCCCCTGGCACGACGCGCCAAGGGTGTGCAGATGAAGACGAGTTGTCTCCGCATTCTCTCTACAATGCAGAGAGGTGTATTTTTCTGTTCAGTGATTTTCTGTGTGGTCCAAGGCTTTTAAGTATTGCGCCTCAAAGTTCTCAAGCGTGTTTTTACCTATACTTAGCCTTCTTTCACCCTCATATTATCCTAAACAATTCCAATACTCACTCCAACACTTAGCTATATTTTCACTCCCAAAATTCAAGTCTCAAACCCACATCCAGAACTAAGGTTTTCCTTCAAGGTTATTCTTCATGATTCAAGTCTCCATCTCCAATATTCACCAAGTTCATCCCCAAGCTAAGGTATGTGGGTTTCTTTCCTGAGTTCCTTTCACCCATGATACCCAAGCCTCTTTATACTAAAATTGCATGATTTGAAGTTAATTTACAAATGGGTCTAGCTTATTATGAAATTCACTGCACACTATGTTAAAACTATGTGAAATTATGATTGTTTTGCTATGTTTTGAGTTATAAATCTTGGACCTATTGTAAGAATGATGAGGGGTTTTGATGTATGTTTCTTAAGGGTGTTTCAAGGTGTTGATTGATGGTTTTATAATGGATTTTCTTACATGATTTCATCTCTATATTTCATGGTTTTACACTAGCATTACACACCTTCTAAGTGTTCTATAAAATGTCCGAATGTGGTTTCTTGAGGAGTTGAAGGTCCAAAGCATGAGTTATGATATGATTGACTATATGATGATGAAATGAGCTTCTATATGTGATATACTCTATATAAAGTATTGCATTGGACCACACCTGATCCTGGGGGACACGAGCCTGGGTAACCAAGGTGGGGGTTTATACTCATCAATAATGTGAGGGATTTATACTTTTCCAACGTGGTGATAAGGTGTGATTATCATCAACCATGTAAGGGGTTTGTACCACATCGCTTGGGTGATAGCGTGAAACCATCATCAACCACCAAGGGTTTTGTACCTTGAAAATCTAGCTTGGTATCTTCTACATATATGATATCCTATTTGAGTATGATTTACTTAAGAATGTTTTACTTATGCATTGGTCATACATGTCATATTGTTATATTATGTCTATTGCCTATTGTTACGTATTTTGACTATATTGCCTAATTCTTGTTGCATTGCATCCTACATACTCAGTACATTCTAATGTACTAACGCATACTCTTGCCTACATAGTACCACCATATAGGATCCGGAGCCCAAGTTGATCATCATCCTCCTCCACGTGGCTAGTTCAGTGCTACTCAATCTAGTTGGTGAGTCCTCCACTTCGGGTATCCTAGTTTATGTTTCTCTTATTATGTATTAAGACAGTCTTCTTTATATTCTATTTCGACTATGATGGTGAGCCCATTTGCTTTGTCTTGGCTCCCGCTCCTATTTATATCATAGAGGTGTTGTTGGACATGCTATATATCTATGTTGTAAGCTCTGACTCTTTTGTCTCTTTATAATGATGTTATGCAAGCTTTCTCCTTAGTTCCTTGCCCTTGTTTTCCAAACTAATACATGTTACTTAAGTATTAATCTCTCTCCCTTAGTCCAAATTCCCATTGTTTAAGTTTCTTGTGTTGTTTTACTTTGCTTCCGCGACCAAGAATGTGTAATGATATGCTAAGAGGCTTGTTTGGGGTTCCTTCGGGTTCCCCATCTGCTGGTCACATCTAGGCCCTAGGCTTGGGTCGTGACAAAGATGGTATCAGAGCACTAGATTGAAAAATCCTCGGAGTCCAACACACTGCGTCGATAGAGTCTTATTCATGGTTGTGTTGTGCACCACAACTATAAGTAGGAGGCTATGATATATTTTAGGAAATGTTTCACTTTTTCCTAATCTATGTTGTGCGATAGAGTTAGATCACCTAGGGCTTATTGCTAATTCCTAACCATTACATTATAGGATATGTCTCAAGTTACTCAGGGTAGTTCTATGATAACTGCAGAGATTTGCAATGCTCTATGAAAAGTAGCCAAAGCAGTGACAAATTGCAACTCACCTCGATCAACAAGTTAGTGCTCTCAAGACTTCAAATGGCAGGAGGAGATGTATGGAGGCCAAGAGAGCACGTGGTGAAGGAAAGTTTCAAAGTCCCAAGTATAGAGGTAGTGGTGGTGTGGTACTTTATGCTTGGTGCCCAAAATGTGGTAAGGGCCATGATGGCCCATTTTTGAGAGGCACTAATGCTTGTTACAGTTGTGGGGAGCTAGGGCATACGATTAAGGATTGCCTTCATAAATGCAATAAGAGCAAAGGAGGTGATGGGAGGATGACTAATCCCAAGTTCCCTCTGTGTAGGATGGACCATGGTGGCCCGTGTTGGAAGAACATGGGTGTATGCTTTGGGTGTGTTGAGATAGACCGCAGAATCTTGGATTGCCCACATGGTTTCGATACAAGAGTAAAGGTGGTGATGTTGATCAAGAGGATCTAGGAGGGAATAAGGCACCCGATATTGCCACCAGTATGTTGAAATTTTCTTTTGGCTTTGTTGTGCTTGCATTGATAGCCTGGAGTGCTACTATTTCTTCTCTATTCTTTTTGGTTGCTAGTGGGGCTTCTTGTGTGCCCAAGTTGCGGTGTGGATCTTTGGTGTCTATCCATTTTTGGGCTATATTGTTGCTAGAAGGTTTATAGGTATTGATCCAGGTTTGTATTCCAGTAGGACTTACTTTGTGGCTTGTTGAAGTTGCCATGGTAGATTTTAATGTCATTATAGGAATGGAAAGGTTGCACGCATGTTGTGTGTTCAATGGTGGTAGGACCCATAGAGTTAGACCTCGATTCCCTAATGAGCCCGCCATTAAGAGAGAGGTTAAGTGATAGCATGGAAGGTAGGTCCATTTAGTGTCATAATGTACAATTGGGTTATAAGGGGTTGTATTTGTCATCTTGTGAGAAATGGAGGTGTAGAACCTAAGCTGTTTTGTTATTGAGTTGTTGTTAGTGGTAGGTGAGGCCTTGAATGTCCTTTCTGATATTTTAGGTTAGGGTAGTGTCTTTTGGTTTGATGAGTACGCTAGTTATACTTACAATTCTCATAAATAATATCCTTTAGCCCCTATTCTAGTAGGTGTACAGTGGTTTTAGTGATGATATGATAGTTCATTCCTTAATGAGGTAGTGCATATGAGCCATTTGAGGGTAGTACTACAAGTTAAAGGAATGAAGTTGGGTGCTAAATAGGAGGAATGGGAGTTTTGACTGTATAAAGTTGCCTTCCTAGGTTGTGTGGTGCCCTGTGATGGCATTAAGGTGGACTTTAGTAAGAAAAAGGGGGTTAAAGGTTAGTCTAGACCTTCACTTCATTGGATATCAGGAGCTTCTTGGGCTTAGTGGGCTATTACCAGAGTTTGTGAATAATTTCTCTTCTATTATTTCTCCTATGACTTAGTTGACCATAGGTAAGGCCAATGTTGCGATCGACGTTTTGAGTGGGGTGATTTGCTGGGTCCGGAAGTTGATATTTCTTGTGTTATTCCTTGGCGCTAGTAGGATTCATGTTTATAAGGGTTGATCCTTGACTCATTCCAATCAAGGAGACCCAAAACTATTTTTAAGAAAACCTACATGGATTTTGCTTACTTTAATTTGGGATTTTGAATATTATGATTCCTAAAATTCTATTGATGCATGGGTAGCATTTATTTGATGATTTTTTTTAATGTGATTTAAACCATTATATGAGCATTTACTTTGGGTTTATGAAATTATAAGTATGCGTGTTCCCTTTATGAATTATTTATACATGAGAGATTACACTATGAATTTAAATGTGGAATTAATTATATTTTCACTTCAATTTCATATTATAATATTGATTTTAGATTGAGTCTTAATTACCCATGTCATTCGCTCCTACATCACAACATATGCATTCATGTATATGGATTATTTTGAGAAATTATGTTGTGGGTTAAGCCCAATTTTGTTTTATGGTATGATATTTATAAAATGTTGGTTATGACAATATTATGGTCACACATATGTCTTTGGTTTTTGGTTCTTTGAGCATTTTGGGTGCTTGCACCATTTTGTGTATGAATAGGCCATTCCTATGCATGATCATTATGACTATGAAATTATGATTTTGGCATTTGAACCTAAGTATGAATTATTATGAATGGTGTTTGGCTTTTAATCCCAATTATGCATTGAAATGATTTAGAAAATGGCTATTGCCTTTTTTTTGAAAGTATGTATATATATATTATACGCATTCTTGTGGGATGACGACTTAGCACCGATGGATTAGGGGGAGGTCTATAAGGGTTGCCCTATGTTTTTGTTGCATAGGGTCTTGTCATGTGATCTTGGTTGAATTTAGCTCGATGGGTTGGAGATCTTGTGGTAATTTGGGCTACTTGTATAGCACTCTTTCAATGAGTGTAGAGCCCATAAGATTGTAAAATGATGGTTAAGGGTGGTCTATCTATTTCGTCAACTATAATATGTTAGTCACTTTTCTAAGGTTGATTAGAGGTTCGAGCTTTGCTCCCAAGTATGGATAAGGGTAGGTGATAACCTTAAGTGTGCTATTGAGCTAGGAATGAGCATTTTGATTATTGATGGGTTGTTAGGTGGGCTTGTGCACTGGTTGTGTCTATTGGGTTTCATGAATAGAGTCTTAAAACTTACCTTGGTATGTTTGTGGTGGTCTCTAGTGATGAGGTATTGATTTGTTTAGAGCTTGTGAATCATTTGGGGGTAGTGTTGCAAGTCTTAGAGGATGAGAGGTTGTTTGCTAAATATAATAGGTGTGCATTATGGATAGCAAGAAGGTGGTCAGAATTCTTTGACGATTATGAATGAATGTGCATTATTTTTTCCCCGGTAAGGCTAACGTTGCAGTTGGTGGTCTAGGTAGCTTAGCATGTGTTGTTGATGATGGCAAGGAGGTGACTAGTGGAGTTCATCAGTTGACTAGATAGGGAGTTGGGTTGAAAGAAGTCGAGAATGGTGGTATTGTATTCTTGATGGTCCCATTTTGCTTTGGTTGGAGGGGTCTAGTTTAAGCAAGACCTTGATTTCCGCCTTATTAGAGTTGGAAGTTTTGGGTGAGAGAATGATAGAGTGGAGGTTGTCTCCCAAGGGGGAGATGGTGGTCATGGTATCAAGTGCGTTAGGTGTATTTAAGATTGGCGATTGTGTTGAGGATTGTGAGTCCTTATAGAGTGTAGAGGGAGGTTAGTGAGGTTGCATATGGATGTAGATATGCTTCGTCCAGTTCTTCATGCTTCTAGGTTGAGGGGATGTATTGGTGACTCTAGTGCTATAACACTCTTTGAAATTATGGGTGATATGGAGGACAAGTTGGCTTACGAAAGGTCCTGGTGGGGGTGTTGGGTGGATGAGTGGAAAAGTTAATTAATTAGGATGTGGTGTTCATTAAGGTTCTCTTGAAAGGATCATCAAGTCAAAGGTATCTCCAAGAAAGCCAAAGCGGTCTTATGGGAGCGATATTCGTATCTCATTCACTCTAATTGAGCCTAAGATACAGACTAAGTTCTTCATGTGATTTCAAGTCTTATGTTTCAGCCCCTATGTCATTCATATGCATTCATGTTTAAGTGGCATGTTTATGATGAATTTACACTTATGTTGAGGTTTTAAAAATGATGTTTTAAATTGTAATGTTGCATTCTTATTGGGGCTGATTTGTCTATGATCACTCTTGTCTTGTACGTATCTTTTACATTCGAGGACGAATGTTCCCAAGGGGGAGATATTTGAATGACCCCAAAAAGTGCCTGAAAATGTGTCTCAGAATGCCCAAAATTTTAAATTTCATATATCTCAAAATTCGTGCATGATATCGAAAATGCAACTTCATATTTTTAAGGTGAAAATTAGGGAAAAAAGTGTCTAATCTCGAGTTAAGAGCAAAAGAATGGCAATTAAGATTTTTCAAGTGGCAAATTCTAGTGAGCTATCCACGCCCCTGGCGCGACGTGCCAAGTGCCCTTAGATGAAGAGTAGTTGTCTTCGCGTCCTTTGTGTGATGCGGAGAGGTGTATTTTTCTATCCAGTGACTTTCTGTGCGGTCCAAGGCTTTTATGTGTTGGGCCTAAAAGTTCCCAAACATGTGTTTACCTATACTTATCCTTATTTCATCCTCATATAATCCTAAACATTTCCCAATACTCAATCTAACACTTAACCATATTTTCACTCCCAAATTCAAGTCTCAGACCATCATCAGAAACTAAGGTTTTCCTTCAACATTCTTCAAGCTTCAAGTCTCCATCTCCAATCTTCACCAAGTTCATCCCCAGGCTAAGGTATGTGGGTTTCTTTCATGGGTTCCTTTCACGTATGATACCCAACCCAAGCCTTCTTTTACTCAAATTGCACAATTTAAAGTTGATTTACAAATGTGTCTTGCTTATTATTAAATTCAATGCACATTATGTTAAAACTATGTGAAATTGTGACTCTTTTGCTTTGTTTTGAGCTATAAATCTTGGACCTATTGTGAGAATTGATGAGGGCTTTTGATGTATGTTGCTTGAGGGTATTGCAAAGTGTTGATTGATAGTTTTATAATGGATTTTCTTGCATAATTTCATCTCTGTTTTTCATGATTTTATACTAGCATTACACACCCTCTAAGTATTTGATAAAATGTCCAGATGTGGTTTCTTGAGGAGTTGAAGGTACAAAGCATGAGATATGGTATGATTTACTATATGATGATAAGATGAGCTTATGTATACGATATGCTCTATAAAAAGTGTTAGATTAGACCATACCCGATCCGGGGGACAAGAGCCCAGGTAACCTAGGTAGGGGTTTGTACTCATCAACCATGTGAAGGGTTTGTACTTTGCCACTGTAGTGATAAGGTGTGATTATCATCAACCATGTGAGGGGTTTGTACCGTACTGCCAGGGTGATGGGGTGAAACCATCATCAACCACCAAGTGGTTTGTGTCTCTTCTACACATATGATATCCCATATGGGCATGAGTTACTTAAGCATGTTTTACTTATGCATTGGTCATATATGCCATACTATTATATTATGTCTATTGCCTATTGTTACACATTTTGATTATAATGCCTAATTCTTGTTGCATTGTATCCTACATCCTTAGTACATTCAAACGTATTAATGCATATTCTTACCTACATGATATCACCATGTAGGATCCGGAGTCCAAGTGATCATCCTCCTCCACCACGTGGCTAGTTCGGTGCTACTCAAGCTAGTTAGTGAGTACTCCACTTTGGGCACCCTAGTTTATGTTTCTCTTATTATGTCTTAAGACACTCTTCTTTATATTCTATTTTACTACGACGGTGAGCCCAATTGCTTTGTCTTGGCCATCGTCCCTATCTATGTCGTAGAGGTGTTATTGGACGTGCTATGTATCTACGTTATGAGCCTTGACTCTTTTGTCTCTTGATTGTGATGTTATGCAAGCTTTTCCCTTAGTCCTTTGCCCTTGTTTACCAAATTTTACGTGTTACTTAAGTATTATTCTCTTTCCCTTTGTCCCAATTCCCCTTGATTAAGTTTCTTGTGTTGTTTTACTTTACTTCTGCGACCAAGGATGTGTACTGATATGCTAAAAGGTTTATTTAGGGTTCCTTCGAGTTTCCCATTCGCCGGTCACTCCAAGGCCCTAGGCTTGGGTTGTGACAGACCTCTCCAATTGACATAAGAAGTTTCTTGGGGTTGGCAGTCTACTACTACAGATTTGTTGATGTATTTTCTTCCCCATCCGCACCATTAACCAAGTTGAATCAGAAAAAAGGTCATGTTTTAATGGTCTAATGAATGTGAGAAGAGGTTTCAAGAGTTGAAGACTAGGTTGACTACTGCAACCGTTTTAACTTTGCTCGATAAGATGAAAGACTTTGTAATATATTATGATGCTTTGAGAGTTGGATTGGGATGTGTGGTGATCCAAGAGAGAGAAAGTGATAGCCTATGCTTCCAAATAACTTAAGGTTCATTGGAGGAACCATTCGATCCATGATCGTGTGTTGGCAACAGTGGTGTTTCCACTTAATATCTGGTACCATTACTTGTATAGAGTACAGATGGATCTATTCACTTTACACAATAGCATGCAATATGTCTTCAGGCAGAGAGAGCTCAACCAACGATAGAGGAGATGGTTGGAGTTGCTCAAGGATTATGACATGAGCATCCTCTACCACCCAAATAAAGCTAACGTTGTTGCTGATGCTCTTAGCAGGTTTTCAATGGGTAGCGCGACCCATGTGGAGGAAGGAAAGAAAGAGTTAGTGAAGGAAGTGCATAGATTGGCTCGATTGGGAGTTCAACTCGAGGAGAATGATGAGGGAAGAGTCAATGTTCAGAGTGGGTCTGCATCATTCTAGTGGCATTGGTAAAAGAGAAGCAAGATTGAGATCATGTCATACTCCAATTGAAGGAGGCTATCCACAAACAGAAAGTGATGGTCTTCTCCAAAGGGGTAGATGGGGCGTTGAGATACCAGAGTAGGTTATGTGTTCCTGATGTTGATGGTGTTCCAGAGAGAATCATGGATGAAGCCCATAACTCTAGATGTTCCATTCATCCTGGCTGTACCAAGATGTACCATGACTTCAGGGAAGTTTATTAGTGGAGTGGAATGAAGAAGGATATCACTGAGTTTTTTATAAGTGCCCAAACTGTTAGCAATTCAAAGTTGAGCATAAAAGGACATGCGGATTGGCACAGAGCTTTTAAGATTCCTGAATGGAAGTGGGAGATGATTAATATGTACTTCATTACCAGTCTACCGAGGTCCCGAAGGTAGCATGATTCAATATGGGTGATTATGGACAAGATGACCAAATTAGCTCACTTGTTGACAGTCAAGACAAACTAACACTGCAGAGGAGTATTCCAAGTTGTACATCCAAGAGATTGTGAGGTTGCATGGAGTTCCCTTGTCTATTATTTCAGACAGAGGAACTCAATTCACCTCCAGATTTTGGAGATCTTTCCAGAAGGGATTGGGTACTAAGCTAAATTTGAGTACAACCTTTCATCCACAGACAGATGGCTAGGCAAAGCATACCATCCAGACATTAGAAGATTTGTTAAAAGCCTGTGTGTACTTGACTTCAAACGAAATTGGAATGACCATATACCATTGACTGAATTTGCATATAACAATAGTTATCATGCAAGCATTCAAATGGCCCCCTATGAGGCCTTGTATATGAAGAGATATAGATCACCTATTGGGTGATTTGAGGTTAGAGAAGCCGAGTTGATTGGACCTAATCTTGTCCACCAATCGATGGAGAAGGTAAAGGTCATTAAAGAGAGGCTAAAAACACAAGAGTCTTATATCGATGTGGAGAAGATACTTAGAGTTCACGGTGAATGATAAGGTGTACTTGAAAGTTTCACCTATGAAGGATGTCATGAAGTTTAGGAAGTAGGGGAAATTGAGTCCTCGCTATATTTGACCTCATTATATTGTGAAGAGAATTGGTAATGTTGCTTATAAGTTAGAGTCGCCTTTTGAGTTAGGCGTGATTCACCTAGTATTCCACATCTCGATATTAAAGAAGTACTTGGGTGATCCTGCTCTGGTGATCCCAGTTTAGAGCATCGGAGCAAAGGATAGCTTATCCTATGAAGAGATTTAAGGCAAAATCCTTGATCATCATGTTTGCAAGTTGAGAACCAAAGAGATCGCCTCAGTCAGAATCCTGTGGAGAAATCAATCCATTGAGAAAGCCAGGGGGAAGCTGAGGAAGATTTGAGAGCCAAATACCCGTATCTGTTCATTCCCAATGAAGAGAATGTTGAAGGTGATTTTCCTATCCTTGACTTCATTGATGTTCCTATTCTTGAGTTGATGTGTCTGTTAGTTTATTAAGGTCAATGATGAGTCGAGAGCTTGAGTTGTTGAGTGTGTATTGGGATGAGTCCTGGGTCTATTCGTGCTTTCGTACCCACCTCTACTCATTATTCAAGGATGAATGATCCCAAGCCCCGTATGTTCATTTAATTATCTCTTATTATTGTTTTATTGCTTCCACGACTAAGGATGTGTAATGATATGTTAAGAGGCTTGTTTGGGGTCCCTTCGTGTTCCCCATTTGCCGTGTCACATCTAGGCCCCAGGCTTGGGTTGTGACAAATGAGGTTCCATCGGGGAGATGTGGCCAACAAGGAGGTGCCTCAAGGCACAATCGGTTTTATGCTCTTCAAGTAAGTCAAGGGGAAAATGAGGTGTCCGATGTCGTCACCGGTATGTTAAAATTCTTTGATTTTGATGTGTATGCATTGATAGACCCAGGTTCCACCCTTTCTTTTGTTACTTCTCTTATTGCCAAAAGGATTCATGTTGAACTCGAATTGTTGTGTGAGTCTTATTAGGTGTCTACTCCCATTGGTGCATCTATTGTTGCTAAAAAGTTCTATAGAAATTGTCCCGTTTGAATCTTACATAAAATATTGCCTTGTGATCTTATTGAGTTAAGTATAGTGGATTTTTATGTTATTCTTGGGATGGATTGGTTGTATGCATATTATGCCTCTATTGATTATAGAACCCATGGGGTCAAATTCCAATTCCCAAATGAACCCATCCTTGAGTGGGAGAGTCATGATGTGGTGGTCAAGTGTAGGTTTATCTATTGCATTAAAGCCCAAAAGTTGATCTCTAAGGGGTGTCTCTATCATCTTGTGAGGGCTAGGGATGTTGAGTCCAAAGTCCTTCTTATAGAGTTGGTTCTGGTGGTGAATGAGTTTATTGATATCTTTCCTAATGACCTTCCCGGTGTTCCTTCCGAGAGGGAAATAGACTTCGTTATAAACCTCCTTTCTGATACTCAACCCATTTCTATTGCCCCTTACTGTATGGGCAGAGATAAAGGAGTTGAAGGAGCGAATGAGGGATTTGTTAGAGAAGGGTTTTATTAGGCCTAGACAATCACCTTGGGGTGCACCGATGATGTTTATGAAGAAAAAAGATGGTACTCTTAGAATGTGCATTGGCTACTGACAACTTAATAGGATCACCATAAAGAATAAGTATCCTCTTCCGAGGATTGGTGATTTGTTTGAACACCTTTAAAGGGCTAGTCACATCTCTAAAATTGATCTTCATTTCGGGTATCATCAAGTGAAGGTGAGAGAGTGTGACATTCTCTAGATGGCCTTCGGGACTAGGTATAGGCATTATGAATTTGTGGTTATGTCTTTTGGGTTAATCAATGCATCGACTATCTTCGTGGATCTTGTGAATAGGGTCTTTAAACCCTACATTGATTTGTTTGTGGTGGTTTTCATTGATGGTATTTTAATCTATTCTCATAGTGAAGAGGAGCATGTGGCTCATTTGGGGGTTGTACTACAAAGATTGAGGGAAGAGAAGTTGTATACTAAGTATGAGAAATGTGAATTTTTTGGTTGAAAGATGTTGCCATTCTAGCTCATTTGGTGTCGGGGAATGGTATTAAGATGGATCCTAAAAGACAAATGTGATTAGAAATTGACCTAGACCATTGACCCCATCAGACATTAGAAGTTTCTTGGGTTTAGTGGGTTACTACCAGTGGTTTTTGAATGGGTTCTTTTTTATTGCTTCTCCCATGACTAAGTTGACCCAAAAGAAGGCTATGTTTGTGTGGACTGATGAGTGTGAAATGAGTTTCCAGACCTTAAAGGATAAGTTTGTCTCTGTTTCTATCTTGTCTCTACCGGAAGGGTTGGAAGGGTTTGTTGTGTATTGTGATGCCTCCCGGATTTGTTTAGGCTATGTTTTGATACAATTACCTTACTCTTCTAGACAACTCAAGGTGCACTGGAAAGAATTACCTTACTCATGATCTTGAATTGGCTGCCGTGATATTTGCTTTGAAAATTTGGCATCATTATTTGTATGGGGCGCATGTTGATGTGTTTACCGATCATAAGAGTCGCCAATATCTGTATACTCAAAATGATCTCAACTTGAGGCATTGAAGGTGGTTAGAGATTCTTAAGGATTATGATATAATTGTGCCTTATCATCCCGGTAAGGCTAATATTGTGGCCAATGCTTTAAGTAAGGTGTCTATGGGTAGCCTAGCTCATGTTGATGATAGAGGCGAGGAGGTGGCTAGAGAGGTTCATCGGTTGGCTAGATTGGGGGTTAGGTTGGAAGAGGTTGATAATGGTAGTATTGTGGTTGTTGATGGTTCAAAATCTTCCTTAGTTGATGAGGTAAAAGCAAAGCGAGATCGTAAGCCCCCTTGTTTGAATTGAAGTCCTTGGTGAGAAAGGGAAAGGTGGAGGTTTTCTCCCAAGGGTGAGATGGTGCTTTTAGGTACCAAGGTAGGTTGTGTATGCCTAGTGAGGATAACTTGAGAAGAGGATTCTTGATGAGGCTTATAATTCTTTCTATTTTATTCACTCTGGTTCTACAAAGATGTATAGGGATTTAAAGGAAGTGTTCTACTGGGGTAGTATGAAGAGGGATATTGCTAAGTTTGTGTCAGGTTGCCATAATTGCCAACAAGTCAAAGCCGAACATCAAAGGCCTGGTGGCCTAACCCAAGATATAGAGATTCCTACTTTGAAGTGGGAGGAAATTAACATGGATTTTGTGGTTAGGTTGCCTAAGACTAAAAAGGATTTTGATTCTATTTGGGTTGTGGTTGATAGAATGACAAAGTCGGCTCATTTCCTACTAGTCAAAACTACATATGGAGTTGAAGATTATGCTAATCTATACATTCATGAATTGGTTAAATTGTATGGAGTGCCTTTGTCTATCATCTCGGATCGTGATGCTCAATTCATTTATAACTTTTGGAGGTCCTTTCAAAGAGGACTTGGTACCAAGGTAAAGGTTATGATGACTTTTCACCCTCAAATGGATGGCTAAGCCGAAAGAACATTCTAAACTCTTGAGGATATGCTTAGAGATTGTGTTTTAGAGTTTAAGGTAGTTGGGATGATCCCCTTCCACTCATTGAGTTTGCTTATAATAATAGTTATCATTCGAGCATTGGGATGACCCCTTTTGAGGCCCTTCATGGAAGGCGTTGTAGATCCCCAATTGGATGGTTTGATGTGGGGGAGTTGGCATTGCCAGGTCTGGACTTGGTTATAGAGAGCATGGAGAAGGTGAGGTTGATTAGGGAAAGATTAAAAACCGCCTAAAGTTGACAAATGTCATATGCCGATGTGAGGAAAAGGGATGTTGAATTTAAAGTTGGTGATTAGGTCTATTTGAAGGTTTCACCCTTGAAGGGTGTGGCTCGTTTTGGTAAAAAACGTAAATTGAGTACAAGATTCATGGGTTCTTATAGAGTGATGAGAAGTATTGGCAATGTGGCCTATGAGTTGGAGTTGCCCAATGACATGCATATGATTCGTCCGATCTTCCATGAGTCTATGTTAAGGAAATGTGTGGGTGACCCAAGTGCTATGGTGCCTCTTGATGTTGAGGGGTTGTTGAAGACAATTTTACTTATAAGGAGATTTCGGTAGAAATCTTGTATAGGCAAGTGAAAAGGTTGATGAACGAGGAGGTAGCTTTCGTCAAGGTTCTTTGGAGAAACCAACATATTGAAAGTGCCACATGGGAAGCCGAGGCGGACATGCAAAAGCGATATCCATATCTCTTCCACTCTACTCAAGCCTAAGGTACTAAATTAATTTCCCCTATATGATTTCAAGTCTTAGGTTTCTTCCCTTATGTCATTTTTATGAATTCATGTTTATGTTGGTAAGTTGATGGTGATTTTGATGTTTATGTTGAGACTTTTTGAAGATAATGTTTAAATGTTTTTGTTGCATCCATGTTGGGCCAAAATCTTCATGATTACTTTTGTGTGTACGTTTCTTTGACATTCGGGGACGAATGTTCCCAAGGGAGAGATATCGTGACACCCCGTACCTCATGATCTTACATAACCATGTTTCAAGCCTCATTTGTTAAGTTGGGGAGTGTGTTAGGGTCGTGGGAGACTTCTAGTACTTAGATAAGTTCAAGGCTTCCCTATGAGTTGAGTTTTGAGTGTTGGTTTATGTAAGGGTCAACTTTAAATGAGTAAAACTTTTAGCACACTTGGAATTGGACGACCCATGACATGTTAAAAGGAAGCCCTTTGAGTTAGCTTTCCGATTCACATGGTTTTACCTCATTTAGTGTTCAGAGTCAAAAGTTATGGCCATTTTACAAAAGACTGCCAGTTCAGAGTTGCACTATGAGACCGTTGTTACGGGTCATAAGTCAAGGTATGAGTCATAGTTCGGGCTTGTAGCAATTTCTAGAAACTCTGAAATTAAGACTAGGGGTTACAAGAGGGGTCCTACGAGTCATAGTACTATTTACGGGTTGTAACAGGGCTCGTAACGGACGTTTGATAGCTATTTAGGAAGGGTTATTTTGTTCCTTTCCCACCCTTTCTAAGTTCTAGATTGACGTTGTTATACTCATTTAAGGTCCCAAACTCTTAAGTTCATCATTTTATTGCCAAAATACTCTCTGTAAAACCCTCTAAGACTTCCCCAAATCGTTTTCAAATCCCCTAGTCAAATTCAAGGAAACTCAAGAACAAGTTTTGGATTTCAAATCCCCATTCCAAGCTTCAAGTCTTTATCAAATCATTTTCAAGATTTCAAAATCTAAGGTATGTGGGTTTCAACCATTGGGTCTTTAACCCATGGTGCCCAAACTTCCTTTTTACATAAATTGCATGTTTTTAAGTTGATTTACTTATGGGTCTTACTTATTATGACTTTGACTATGAAGTATGTTGGGATTTCATAAAAGTGTGACTATTTAAGCATATTTTGAGCTATAAATCTTTGATCTATCTTGAGATTTGATGAAGGGTTTTGATGTATATCGTATGAGGGTATTACCAAGTGTTGGTGGATGATTTTACATTAAGTTTTCTTGCATGATTTCACTCATTAATTGCATGATCTTACACTAGTATTACACACCCGCCAAGTGTTTGATAAAATATTCGAATTATGTTTCTTGAGTTGTTGAAGGCCTAGTGCATAACATATGAGTTAAGTGACTTTATGATGATGAAAGTAATGTATATATGTGTTGATTTCATGAAAAGGATCTATAGTGTTTTGGGTTGATCATAACCAATTGAGGGGTTGATACCTCAATCACCTCGGATAGGAGGTGGTAAGCCATCAACTAATTAAGGGGTAGACACCTCAATCACTTTTGGCGGAGTGAGGTCATGTTCGTCAACCAATTGAGGGGTTGATACCTCAATTGCCTCGGATGGGGGTGGTGAGCCATCAACCAATTAAGGGGTTGATACCTCAATCACTTCCAATGGAGGGTGGTCATGTCCTCAACCAATTACGGGGTTGATTCCTGAATCACTTCTAAGGGGTGGTCTACCTTGCATTCCAAGTACTAAGTTTGCTTGGTCTATGATGGTGGTCTCTTCCTTCACATGTAATATACCCTATATATAAGCATATTCACTTCAAGTATGATTCACGAATGTCATATTGCTATATGCTCATCCATTGCCTACTTATGCATTTCGATTATGTTGCCTATCTATTATTGCATTGCATCTTATGTACTTAGTGCATTCAAATATACTAACACATACTTTATGCCTACATGTTGTTATCATATTGGAATCGGAGCCTCACTTGATCATCCTCCTCCTCCACATAGCTAGTACGATTTCTCTCAAAGCGAGTTGGTGAGTCCTCAACTTCGAGGACATACTTCTCTTGATTTATTCTATATATTGAATCTTTTTATGTTGAAAACTTATGACTATGAGGATGAGCCTGGAAATTTTCTTGGCCCCCACTCCTATCTATGTAGTAGAGGTGTTGTTGGAACCTTATGATGTATTAATGATATACTATTGGCTTTTTATGTTTCGATTTTATCAAGGATGTCCCTTAGCCCCATGTTCCTTTTTTTTATAATCTCTTATTGTTGTTTTATTACTTCCACGACCAAGAATGTGTAATGATACGTTAAGAGACTTATTTGGGGTCCCTTTGGGTTCCCCATTCACCATGTTACGTCTAGGCCCTAGGTTTGAGTCGTGACATTATACTACCAAAGCTAATTTACCTGAAGGAGATGAAATTATGGCAGTTGTTATTTATTAATTAAATATTGTGTAATACCCCTCCTGTGCTTCGAAATGCCCCATAAGTGTATTTCTCTAATATCTCAAAATCTGTATGAGTTTGAAAGATCAGATTTCATATTCTCGATCGGGGGCAAAATTGAGTAGGAAAAGGATAGTCCTCTACTTTTAGAAGACCTATAGCAAAAGATAATTTTTGCTATGGGGACAACTTCTAGTGTTCCTGCGTGCCCAAGCCATGATGTGCCTTGTGCATGCCTTAGTACAATTGTGCCTTCCACATTTGGTAAGCATCGTGCCTGGGGCATAGACAAGTGCATTTTGTTCCCTTTTTTTCCAGCTTTGTTCAAGGGCATTTGGGTAATAACCCAATGCCAATTTATACATGAATACCTCTATTCTTAGCCATTTGACCTTCAAACTCTCAAGAAAGACTCTAAAAATCCTCCCAATACACTATCAAACCGTCCATTCAGTCTCAACAATCTCAAGTGCACACTTTAAATTTCAAGGACCTAAGTCAAATCTCAAATCTTTCACAACTTTTTCTTCAAGAATTCCAAGTTAGGTATTTGAGTCTTTATCCATGGGTCCTTTCACCCACGGAGCCCAATCCTCACTTTTCCAAAAAATTTCATGATTTCAAGTTGTATTCTTCATGGATATCATCTATTATGCATTATGAACATGGGTTATGATTGATTTTATCAAATATTGAGTTATTATGTATGAATTGCTATTGAAAGCTTATTCGATGAGTTGATTTGAAACTATTGAAGCTATGCATGACATGAACTATGGAAACTATAACTTATTGTGAATTTTTGATGGATTTCATGACACATAAAAATAAGGGTTTTACTACTATATTGGTGGGTTAAATTCTATGACTTTAAAATGATTTGATTTTCACTCTTCTATGTCTTATACTATCTAATTGCATGATTTTGAGCATGTGTTCATGTACCCATCATATTTGAGTAAAATACGTGACAATGATTCTTAAGCTGTTGATGAATTATGGCATCATTTGTAAGTCAAATATTTCTATGATAATTATGGACTCCCAAGCATGTATTAAACTTATGAAAGGTTTCTACGGTTTACAAGTGACAAGTTGAGCCTTATTCTATAATTCCACCCCCTTGTGAGCGAATTATGTCCATTTGAGGGGTCAAGCAAGATTACAATTATATCCTCATATTCAAGCTAAACTCACTAGTAGGGGTCAAGAGTGTTACAAGTTTCTACCGTCATGTGAAATGCAATACCTACTAGAAGGGGTCAAGTCCTTTATTGTTTTCTACCCTCTAGTATAAGGTATATAACTATGTAGGGCTCAAGTTTATGAATGAGATATTCATGCCATGTTATCAAGTCTTTACAAGTTATTCATCTTATGATTAAATCTATGATTATTTAAAGTATTACTTGGGATAAGAATTAGCACCGATTTAGGCTTATGGTGAGGGCTTGAATCAAGGGGTCTTTATATAAAATCTTAGTTTCTAAACTATGTGCCGCTATTGGATTATGTTGTTTCGCTAAAAAAGCTTACTACTGGATCCATCTAGGTCAAGTTACCCACAAAGTGGGGTCAAGTATAGTTTATCTTGGCAAGTAGACCACACTTTCTCCACTGGGGTGTCAGGCATCGGGATTTCAAGTAGTAGCTCGCTTGGTCTTATATGTTGGTTAAGATCTCCTCCCACGTTTGTACGTTATACTACTCAAGTTGAATGTTTACATGCATGTTTTATTACAAGTATTGATCATACATGTCATATTGAGATTATATCAATCGTTTATGATTATTCTTCTCAATTATTATGGTTTATGTCTTTGTTGCATTGCACCCCACATACTTAGTACATTCTAAGAACTAACGCATACTCTACGCCTACATGATATCACCATGTAGGGACCAGAGATCCTATTGATCATCTTTCTCCACGTGGCTAGTTTTGGCCATTTGAAGAAAGCTTTTGGTGAGTACTCAACTCCGAGGACATTATCTATTTTCCTTCATATTATGCTGAGACTTGTACTACTTTTTGGATACTTTATTACTTGAGGGTGAGCCCAGGAAGTGTCTTGGCCCCCGCTCCATTCTATGTAGAGGTGTTGTTGGATAATATGATATTTTACGTATTGAGTTTGACTCTCATTATGTTTATGATGGCATGAAAAACTTTCCTTAGTCCCGCTTCCCTTTTTATTAATGTTAGTTGTTGACATTTATTTTACTTCCATGACCAAGGATATATGAACTATATGCTAAGAGGCTTGTTTGGGGTCTCTTCGGGTTCCCCATTCACCATATCATGTTTCGGCCCAAGGCTTGGGATCGTGACAAGTTTGGTATCAGAGGACTAGGTTGTTAATGATCCTCGAAAATCCAACATATTGCAACGATTAGAGTCTTATTAATCATTGTGAGGCATTCCATAACTATGAATAGGAGGCGATGAGGCGTTTTAGGAAATATTTCACTTCTTCGTTATCTTTTTCTTCCTCTAGATGTAAAGATAAGGCTTCCTCCTCTAACAAATGCTCTTTTACTCTTTTAGATCAGGCCTCTACCAAGAGGAAGACCAAGGAGGGCCCATACACCCGAGGAGCAACTACTTATCCTGTTCCTTAATCTCCTCAAGATGGAGAGGCTACCCAAGTTGAATTCCAAAATACCATCACAATGTTGGCCCATGCTATGGCCAGCCAATTGAACCAAGGGGCCCAAACTCCTCATGCCCCTACTCCATCCTCAAGAGTGAGACAAGGATAAACCCTCCAGAGTTTCATGGGTCCAACACGGAGGAAGATCGCCAAGAATTTATTGTTGAGGTGTATAAGATGCTTCCTCTCATGGGGGTGAATTCGGAAGAGAAGATAGAGAGAGCGGTAAACCAAATAGAAGTTGGAGAGAGGAAACAATGATGTTGTTCCTTAGGAAGTGGTCAAGGCCTCCTTCCTCAACCAGTTCTTCCCTATTGAGTTGAGAGAGGGCAAAAATAATGGAGTTCATGAATCTCAAACAAGGCTCCATGAATGTGAGGGAGTATTCCCTCAAATTCAACAAGATCTTAAAGTATGCTCCCCACTTAGTTGGTGATCCTAGGGAAAGAATGAATAAGTTTGTTTGGAGGTGTTCGACTTGGTGAATAAAGAGTGTTGCACCACCATGTTAGTGGGTGATATGGACTTGTCTAGGCTCATGACATATGCTTAATAACTTGACGGGGAAAAGTTTAGGAAGAAGAGAAGTAGGGAGTCCAAGAGGGCTCGGTTTGATGGTGGTTTCCAAGGTTCCAAGGGTGGCCATTTCCAACAAGGTCACAAGTTCCAAGGTCAAGGGTCCTCTAATGCTCCAACCAAGATGTTTGCTAGTGATGGGGCGCCTAACCCAAGGTTTCAGGGTGGCAATGGTAGCATGACTAATCCTAGGTGCCAAAAGTGTGGGAAACGTCATGGTGGTCCATTCTTGAGTGACTCTAATGCTTGCTATGCTTATGGTAAAGTGGGTCACAAGATTATTGATTGTCCCTATGCTTAAAACAAGTATAGGGATGTTCATCCTTAAGGCCAAGGTGCTAATGTGGGTCACAGGGCAAAGAGAGGCCAACAAGGGGGTGCTCTAAGACAAAATAGGTTCCATGCTCTCCAAGGAAGGCAAGGAGTGGATGAGGTTTCCGATGTTGTTATCGATATTTTAAGGTTTTTAATCATGATATGTATGCTTTGATAGACCCAGGTGCTACTCTTTCTTTCATTAGTCCTTTTGTTGCCAATAAGCTTCATGTGTGTCCCGAATTGTTGTGTGAACTCATGAAATGTCTACCCTCGTTGGTCATCTATTATTGCTAAAAGAGTCAATAGGGATTGTCCCGTGTCTATATTGCATAAAGTCTTTTTTTGTGATTTTGTTTAACTTGACAAGGTGGATTTTGATATTATTCTTGGGATTGATTGGTTACATGCATATCATGATTCCATTTATTGTAGAACCATAAGCGTAGGTTCCAATCTCATAATGAACCCATCCTTGAGTGGGAAAGTCATAATGTGGTGGTTAACTGTAGATTCATTTATCGTCTTAAAGCCAAAAAATTGATTTCTAAGGGTTGCATTTACCATCTTGTAAGGGTTAGAGATGTAGAGTCTAAAGTCCTTCCCATTGAGCCGGTTCCGGTAGTCAATGAGTTTCTTGATGTTTTTCCCGATGAACTTCTCGGTGTTCCTCTCAAAATGAAAATAGACTTCGGTATAGACCTCCTCCCCAATGCACAACCCATTTCCATTCCCTCTTACCATATGGCCCCAATGGAGTTGAAGGAGTTGAAGGAACAATTGAGGGATTTATTGGAGAAGGGTTTCATAAATCCTAGAAAGTCATCTTGGAGTGCATCGCTGTTGTTTGTAAGAAAACAAGTGTCTCACTTACAATGTGCATCGACTACCATCAACTCAATAGAGTCACCATAAAGAACAAGTATCCTCTACTAAAGATAGATGACCTATTTGATCAACTATAAGGGGCTAGTCTCTTTTCTAAGATTGATCTTTGGTCCGGACACCACCAAGTGAGGATAAGGGGGTGTGATATTCCCAAGATGACCTTTAGGCTAGGTATGGGCATTTTGAATTTGTGGTAATGTCTTTTGGCTTGACTAATGCACCGAAAATATTTATGGATCTCATAAGTAGGGTCTTTAAACCATACCTTGATATGTTTGTGATGGTCTTCATTGATGATATATTGATTTATTCCCACAGTGAAGAAGAGCATATGAATCATTTAACAGTTGTGTTGCAAATCTTGAGGGATGAGAGGTTGTTTGCTAAATAAGATAAGTGTGATTTTGGTTGAAAGAGGTTGCATTCCTTTGGAATGTGGTGTCAGGTGATGGGACTAAAGTGAATCTTAAGAAGATAGAGGTGATAAGGAATTGGCCCAGGCCCTTGACTCCAATAGATATTAGGAGTTTCTTAGGTTTAGCGGGGTACTATCGGAGTTTCATGAATGGTTTATCCTTAGTTGCTTCCCCTTTGACAAAAATTTACACAAAAGAAAGAAAAATTTATTTGGACTGATGAATATGAAAAGAGTTTCCATACTTTGGAAGACAAGTTTATCTCCGTTCCTATTTTGGCTTTACTGGAAGGGTTAGAGGGGTTTGTGGTTTATTGTAATGCTTCAAGGATTGGTTTGGGGTGTGTATTAATGTAAAATGGCAAGGTTATTGCATATGCCTCTAGGTAACTAGAGGTGCATAAGCGTAATTATCCCACCCATGATCTTGAATTAGTGGTCGTGGTATTTGCTTTCAAATTATGACATCATTATTTGTATGGGGTTCATGTAGATGTATTTACCGACCATAAGAGTCTCCAATATGTGTTCACAAAAAAAGATCTTAACTTTAGGAAAAGAAGGTGGTTAGAACTCCTTAAGGATCATGACAGAAGTGTGCACTATCACCTTGGCAAAGCTAATATTGTAGCCGATACTCTGAGTAGAGTGTCCATAGGTAGTCTACCTCATATTGATAATGGTAACAAGGAGGTGGCTAGGAAGTACACTGGTTGCCTAGGATGGGAGTGAGATCGGATGAACTGGAGAATGATGGTGTGGTAGTTTTTGATGGCTCCAAATCTTCTTTGATTGAAGAGGTCAAGTCCAAACAAGACCTTGATCCCACCTTGCTAGAATTTAAAGCTTTGGTGAAAGATGGTAAAGTAGAGGTTTTCTCCCAAAGAGGAGGTGGTGTCCTTAGGTACCAAGGTAGCCTACGTGTGCCTAATGTTAATGGGTTGAGGGATTTGATTTTGAAGGAGGCACATAACTTATCCTACTCCATTTACCCCGATTCTATAATGATGTATAGAGACTTGAGGGAGGTTATATTGGTGGGGCAGTATGAAAGGTGATATTGCCAAATTTGTAGCTGGTAATTACAATTCCCAACAAGTCAAAGTGAAACATCAAAGGGCCGGTGGCCTAGCCTAAGACATAGAAATTTCTACTTGGAAATAGGAGGAGATCAAAATGAATTTTGTTATTGGTTTACCAAAGACTAGAAAGCACTTCGATTCTATTTGGGTTGTTGTTGATAGGATAGCAAATCCAGCTCACTTTTTACCAGTTAAAATAACCTATGATGGCAAAGATTATGCCAAGTTATATATTCATGAGTTGGTTAAGTTGCATGGGGTGCCGTTGTCTGTTATATCAGATGGTGGTGCTCAATTCACTTTTCATTCTTGGAGATCCTTCTAAAAAAGTCTTGGTATCAAAGTCAAACTTAGCACGACTTTCCATCCTCAAATGAATGGCCAAGTCGAAAGGACAATTCAAACTCTTGAGGATATACTTAGGGCTTGTGTTTTGGAGTTCAAGGTTAGTTAGGATGAACATCTTCTACTTATTGAGTTCACTTATAACAATAGCTACCACTCTAGCATTGGCGTGGCTCCCTTTGAAGCTTTATATGGTAGGCGTTATAGATCCCCGTGGCCTCGATTAGGTTATGGAGGCTTTGGAAAACGTGAGGTTGATAAGGGAGAGATTAAAGACGACTCAAAGTAGACAAAAGTCTTATTCCGATGTAAGGAGGAGAGACCTTGAATTTAATGTTGATGATTCGATTTACTTGAAGGTCTCACCCATGAAGGGTGTGGTTTGCTTTGGCAAGAAGGGGAAATTGAGCCCAAGGTTTGTGGTATCTTATTGTAATTTGAGGAGAATTGGTAAGGTTGCCTATGAATTGGAGTTGCCTACGGATATAAGTATGGTTCATCCGGTCTTCCATGTGTCTATGTTGAGGAACTGTGATGGTGATCTAAGTTTTATAGTGCCCTTAGAAGTTATGGGTGTTATGGAAGATAATTTGACTTATGAAGAGGTCCCAATAGAGATATTGGATAGGCAAGTGAAAATGTTGAGAAACAAAGAAGTAACATCCATCAAAGGCCTTTGGAGGAATCAACAAGTTGAAAGTGCCAATGGGAAGCCGAAGCATACATGAAGAAATAATATCCATACCTCTTCTACTCTATTCAAGTTGAAGGTAATAAATTAAGTCATATCTATGCTTTAAGTCTTAAGATCCAGCCTTTACGCCATTTTTTGCATTCAAAAATATTCATGGTGACAAGTTTTGATGACTTATGATACGTATGTGTGAAATTTTTTAAGAGTGATGTTTAAATGCATTTGTTGAATTCATGTTGGGCTGGAAGTCTCATAATTACTTATCTTAACTACGCTTCTTTGATATTCGAGGAGAAATCTCCCGAGAGGAGATATTGTAATACACCTCATGTGCTTCGGAATGCCCCATATGTGTATTTCTCTAATATATCAAAGTTCGTGCTTGATTTTGAAAGTTCGACTTCATGTTCTCGATCGAGGGAGAAATTGAGTAGGAAAATGGTAGCCCTCGAACTTTTGAGGACCTGTAGCAAGAATTAATTTTCACTACGGGGACCATTTCCAGTGTCCCTATGCCCTGGCCGTGATGCACCTACGCCGCCTTAGTATAATTGTACCATATGCATCTGGATCGTGTCGCGCCCTAGTGCATTTTTTCCCGATTTTGCCAGCTTTGTTCAAGGGCATTTTAGTAATAACTTAATTCCCATTTAAATGTGAATACCTCTATATCTAGCCATTTTCACCTTCAAACTTTTAAGAAACACTCTCAAAATCCTCCTAGTACGCTATCAAAGCCTCCATTTAATCTCAACAAACTCAAGAGCACACTTTAGATTTAAAGGACCCAAGCCAAGTCTCAAATCTTTCATAACGTTTTCTTAAGAATTCCATGTTTTAGGTACATGGGTCTTCATCCATGGGTTCTTTCACCCATGGATCCCAATCCTCTCTTTTATGAAAAATTTCATGATTTCAAGTTGTATTCTTCATGGGTATCTTCTATTATTCATTATGAGCATGGGTTATGATTGATTTTATCAAATATTGAGTTATTATGTATGAATTGCTATTGAAAGCTTATTCCATGAGTTGATTCGAAACTATTGAAGCTATGCATGACATGAACTTTGAAAATAATGCCACATATGAATTTTTGATGGATTTCATGACACCCAAAAATAAAGGTTTTACTACTATATTAGTGGGTTGAATTGTATGACTTAAAAATATTTGATTTTCATCTTCCATGTCTTATATTATCTAATTGCATGATTTTGAGCATGTTTTCATGTACCCACTATTTTTGACTAAAATACATCACAAGGATTCTTAAATTGATGATGAATTATGGCATGATTTGCAAGTCAAGTGTTTTCATGATAATTATGGGCTCCCAAGCATGTATTAAGCTTATGAAAGGTTTCTATGATTTACAAGTGACAAGTTGGGCCTTACTCTATAATTTCACCCCCCTTATGAGCAAATTATGTCTATTTGAGATGTCAAGCGTGACTGGTATTTTACCCTCATGTTCAAGCTAAGCTCACTAGTAGGGGTCAAGAATGTTACAAGTTTCTACCCTTATGTGAAACGCAATACCTATTAGAAGGGGTCAAGTCCTTGTATTATTTTCTACCCTCTAGCATAAGGTATATACACATGAAGGGGTCAAGTATGTGCATGAGCTACTCATGCTATGTTATCAAGTCTCTACAAGTTATTCATGTTATTTCAAGTATTCCGTGGGATTAGACTTAGGACCTATTGAGGCTTAAGATGGGGGCTCAACTTAAGGGGCCCTTATATGAAGTCTTAGTCTCTAAACTATGTGCCACCACATGATTATGTTATTTCCCTAAAAGGACATACTAGTGGATCAATGATGTGCTGTCAAAATACAACATATTTGGTTCCTAAAACAAGGGATTTTGTTAGTTCTTAAAGTGTCTTTTTAGTTTTTTGATGTGTTTTTGTATTAATCTAGTAGAAAAGTTAGGTTGACATGATTTTGAAGAAAAATTGTAGATTTTACTGAAGCATAGGCCATACGATCCCATCTATGAGTCGTAGCTCACTATGTGAGTCGTAGGTTGTGTCGTAGCAAGAAATAGAGACCAAAAATCAGAAATCGCCCAAGTAAAGGTCACCACTATGAGCCCAACCTATGATTCATGAGACACACTACGACTAGTATAGGTGGACTCACAGCAAGAATGAGAGAGCCAAAATGTTGGACCAAAAACTAAAGACCAAGCCTATGAGACAAACATATGAGTCATATCCCAAGCAATGACTCATACCTATGGGTCGTACCAGTTCAGTCCAAGATGCCAAGAACATGATACGAGACCCCGAGTATGACTCGCTGGTCATCCTATGAGTCGTAACTGCGAGACTTATCAACTGCCAACTGTCTTTTCTATGTAATTCTAGGGTTATTTTGTTAATACTATATAGAGCTTAAGTTAGATTTTTGAGAGGAGTTCGACCAGTGGACATTTGACAATTACATTTTGAAGCTTCTTATAGGTTTTTAGGGTAGATTATTGTTCTCTCTTGGAAAATCCATTTTGGGGTTGCAAATATTGCCTTGTACTCAATGTTGATCAATCAATCTTGTGGGTTTGCAACTTATGGTGCATATCTCCTTCATTGTTATTAATGAAATTCTCAACTGGGTCTATTATATGAATTCTTGTGTATTTCACTTTGTCCATGAGTAGCTAAGCACCCACAACTTGGGGTTGTGGGAAGCATGGGTAGTTGACTTGAATTAACCAAGTTTTCTTGCATTTCCATGATTGGGGTTTTGCATGTATTATCTATTTCCCTTCATTTTTATTATTGTTTGTTGGTAGCCAACACCAAACCCTGCCTATTATCACGATTCCGACCAAAGTAGTGACGAATAAGAAAAGGGAAGTAGATGACAGAATTCGATTGATGTGTTCTAGTCTAATCAACTAAACCTGACCAAGGGGAGGTTGACTGGGACTTTTAGTAATGGTTAGTTGGCACACCATGGTGGTAGACCAAGCGCCATGCTGAAATTCGACCTTTCCTTCACAAGAGGAGAGGGATGGAAGAACCTAAGTTACTGTCCTACATGTGACTCACCAATTATAGTTATGTATCTAGGATAATCAAGTCGACAAACCATGGGGAAGACAATTCCCAGGTTGTTCTTAAAATTGAGTGTTTCCATGCATTATAGTTAGTGTTTGTTTTTTGAATCATAACCCTCCCCCCATTTAAAGATTATAGTCATAAATACTGGAAATTAGTGGTGAAGTCTTGTAGTCAAGCCCTGTATTCCCTATGGATTCGACCCTAACCTCGGTTAGGTTATTTACTGATAGCGACCACTTTCTTATTGGAGTGTGACCATCATCCAAAAATTATGGCATTGTTGCTGGAGAATGCGACTAGGTTTTGATTTGATTTCACTATTAATTAGTTCTAGTGTTAATTTCTAAAGTCTCATGTACTTTACTTTTATTTTTGTTTTTGTTGTTTGATTTTATTTACAGGGTATACCAGGTTATATGCCCAACACGAGGAGCCAAGGCAATCCTTTAGCTCCACTAAATTTGGAGATCTATCGACTACCAAGAAGAATGGCTCAAGTGAATGAAGATATTTAGGTTGAGGAGGATATACATACGAATAAGGACATGGAAAGGGAGGAGAATCCACAACAAAGGGGTAACAGGCCACAGATCAGGGACTTCAATTAAAATGCTTATGGATGGAATCAATATAGATTGAACCCTATGGCTATGGATGTTACTGATACAATAATACCTCCTGTACTAGCTGATACTAAGTTCACGGTATCGATTGGATTACTCTAAATGCTCCAACATCGCGGTCTATTCACAGGACTACCTTCAAAGGATTCCCACCATCTTTAGAATGTGGTGTTTGTGTGCAAAAATGTCATGGGGACACAAAAACTTTCACTTGATGCTGTTGGGTTAAGAGTGTTTCCACTGTCATTGACTGGGTATGTAGCTGTATGGTTGTCTGAGCTTCCTCCGGGCACTATCAAAAGTTGGATTGAACTTCAAAGTGTATTACTTGAAAGATACTTCGCAAGGTCTAAGAAGTTGAAGCTCAAGGACGAAATCAACAACTTTGAGCAATTACCAGGTGATTCTATTAGCACAACATAGGAGGGGTTTACTAAGTGCTTGAGGATGGTACCTTATCACAAGATCGTGGATGATGCCTTTGTTGAGATTTTCTGTCAGGCACTTGATGAGAATAGTCAAGCTTGTGCTGACATAATCATGGGAGGCATGTTCTTAGACCAACCTTTCGCATTGATAGTTGCAAGAATGGAATAAGTGGTCAAAACAAATAGCATGGCATCAACGAGGGCAGGATATGATGAAACCCTCTTGTGCAGTTAATACTAATAGTGAGCAAGCAAAGGTAAATAAAGAGATCATGGAACAACTTTCTCAACTTCGCACAAGTATGGACTTGGTTTTAAAGCAAAATCAAGCAAGCGTCCATACGGTCACTCACTAACCTCCAAAGTCTCCTACCTATGATGATTCATTCTTTAATGAGGATGCATATTTTGTAAGCAACCGTGCACCGGGTTTTCGGAACAACCCCCAAGGGAAGGGCCCAATCCGGACTATTGGAGGCAAGGTTCCGGGAATCAAGGTTTGAACTTCAACTGTGATGGGATGTATAGAGACAACTGGGGTGGATACTGTGAGAGAGAGAGAGTGCCAGACATAGATTGGGTGAGAAGAGAAGGCTACAGGAATTGTACTTATGTGTCACCACACAATCGTGATACCAGATCAAGCAACTCAAGGATCGAAGATATGATCGAAAAGTTGTTGAAGCGAGCAGACCAGTAAGATGAGACTTTAAAGGGAATGAAAGCGCATGTTTCTAGTATAAACCAGAAGATAGAGTCTCATTCTGTGGCAATCAAGCAACTTGAACAATAATTTGGACAAGTTTCTTCACAATTGAATCAACACCAAAAGGGCACCCTACCAAGAAATACAGTTCAAAACCTAAAGAATGAAGGGTATTGCATGACGGTGATGACTAGGAGTGGCAACAGCACCGTAGATCCCCTTATGATGGTAATTGTGGATGAAGTTGATGAGAAGGTCCTTGGTGGTGAAGTCTTGGTTGAGGAAGAAGATCCGAAGGGTGTTGGGATGCAAAAAGAAGAGATAAGGGAGCATGACAAAGTGAAATCCATCCCAAAACCTCCTCCTCCTTTCTCTTAAAGTCTTAAGAAGAAGGAAGAGGAGGGAAAGTTCAAACACTTGCTCTCGATGTTGAAGCAATGCTCCATCAACATTCCTCTTCTAGAAGCTTTGGAGAAAATGCCCGGGTATGCTAAATATATGAAGGACTTAGTCACCGAGAAACATGCTAAACATATGAAGGACTTAGTCACCAAGAAACACACTTTGAGCGAAGAGTTCTCACAAGAACTTCAACAATGTAGTGTGATTATGACTAAATGACTTGCTCAAAAGCAACGGGATCCTGATGAATTCACCATTCCCTGTACTATTGATGATGTTGAGTTTGTAAGAGCATTATGCGAGGAGCTAGCATCAATTTAATTCCTCTTGCTGTATTTAAAAAGCTTGGCCTTGTTACTCCTACCCCGACAAGAATAAGGTTGCTTATGGTAGGTTGAACCATTAAAAAGCTGGAGGGAATCCTTTTGGATGTGCTTGTTAAAGTGGATAGATTCACCTTCTTGGCGGATTTTGTGATCCTTGATTGTGAAGTTGATTTTGAGATGCCTATCATTTTTGGGAGGCTATTTCTGGCCACTGTCAAAGCTGCTAGTGGATATGGATTCAGGTTCACTATGGTTCAAGGTTAATGATGCAGAAGTTGTGTTCGATATTCGCCAATCCATGAAATACCCAGATGAGTGCAAGAGTGAGGTGTGGACCCTCGATGATAGCTGATGAAAGAAGATGATAACATCAAGCCATGACAATAAACAAGGCACTTCTTAGGTGGCAGCCCAAGCATTTTAGATAAGTCTTGGTTTATTTTTAAGTGTTTTGGGTTGTTGAGATTTTTAGGTAGAAGCTATGTTTTTGTTTTTATGACTGAAAGACATTGATGCAGTTGTAATATCTTGGGAATTGGTGTGTTTTGAGATTTGGTTTGCAGGTGAGAATTGAAGAACTGAAGATTGAAAAAAAAACTCTTGGAGTGGCCTCTATGATCAGAACTACGAGTCATAGTCCTCACTATAACTCGTAGTCATACCTCCTAGAGGGAATCAATGAGTATCAGAAGTTAGCACATACATTATGAGCCAACCTTATGACTTGTACGACACACTACGAGTCGTAAATGGGGTTAGTAGTGCCTAGGTAAGATTCTTTAATTTTTACAATTGTTGGCTCTGCTACGAGACCATGACCTACGAGTCGTAGGATAGACTGTGACTCGTAGTTGGGTTTCGTAGCTCCGATCTCTAGAATTTTTAAAAGTTAACTTGATTTGTTTATATAAGGGATCAAAATAACATTTGACCCCTATTCTCGATCACAAACCCTAAATAGGCAACGAAAAACCTGAATCAACCCCTATTTTCTCTTTCCCAACGGTAATCTTAACCACCAACATTATTTTTCAGCAAGGATTCTGGCGAGATTACCAATTTCTAGGGTTTCAGCTTGATTTTCAATTTTCTTCACTTTAGTTTATCTCTACAATCGTTTGGTAGGCTTTGTAGCTACATTTTTCAATACTTTGCAGTGAATGTGTTCCCTATATGAGTATGTGTTTTGCTTGATCATGTTAAATCATGTCGCATAGTGAGCATTAAACTTGGCTTGTAATCTAGGCTTTTAGGCTTTGAGTGGTTGAATTGTGAACCTATTTGTGTTGAAATTACTTAGTGGATAATGATGATTGCATGACTTTTGATTCATTCATTCGATATAGTGTGATATTGTTGCCAGTTCATGGTCAGAGTAGTTGTCTGAGTTGAAATTTAAGGGATATGGGTGTGATGTTTATGCTTCCACTTATGGGATTTGACCTAATTGATATGTATGACCATTGCATTCCTTTGGAATATATTGTCAGTGTCAAGTATGAGTTTTGAAAGTGTTTGGTTGGCATTGTGCTTAATGTTAAAGTAAATCGATCCTTAGGGTTGACTATTCTTCTGTATTTATAATGTGACTAGGGAATTGACTATGTGCCAAGTATTTGTAATTGTTTTTATATGAAAAAAGTGTTGATGGTTAAATATGTTGCCTTGTTGTGGAAAAATGTTAGGCACCATTGATGCGTTTTGTTTCCTGCTATAAGGCACTTCTACGACTCGTAGGTTTCTCTAAGAGTCTTGAAGGTCCATCATAGCAAGCAACATTCATCTGTAGTTTCTTCATATTTCACAAACGAGACTCACATACGACTCGTAGTTCCTGCATCAGCTCATAGTGAGAGTCTCGTAAACTTATCTGAGTTCTGATGATTTTTTCTGAAAGTGGTTAAGAGACCAGAATATGACCCATAGGTCACCCTATGAGTCATAACTGTATCTAATATCTAGGATAAGAATGTATTTTTGAAGGCATAATTGGTTCCACGAGGACGGTGTACGACTCGTAGGTCACCCTATGAGATGTAACTGCACTCGTATCTGTAAACCAGTAGTTGCACCAGTAGATTTCTATTTTTGAGTTGATTTTTGTTTCTTTGTTCTTTGTTATGTGTTTTAATGGATCAAACATCTAGGACTTACATGTTGCTTTGTGGTTTGTCTGCAGATAAAATGCCTCCAAAAGACAAACGGGCAATTCAAGCTCTTCAACGGAGGTTGCGGGATGAATCCTCCGAAACGAAGCAATCCGAGGGCTCTGTAGAAGTCGATAGAGTTAGGTTAGACCCAGAGGACAATAGACCTTAGACTCGGGCATTTGCAGCGCATACACCTATGGAAGTTAGTAGTTCCTCCCAGTCATAAGAGGAGGAACAATTGGGCAATGGGGACAGGTTAGATAGTAGCTTGCCACAGATGACCCCCTCACATTCCGGCTTAGAGTTAGAGTCAGAGAGCACTTCTCTGTAGGAGGAGGTCCACTCCCAGCCCCCAGCTAACCGCAGATAGTGCATCCCTGGGATGAAGGAAATATATGACCAACGGTTGGAGCCTAGGGGGCAAGGCAAGTCAGTTCACCAATTTCATGAGAAATCCCAGCTGAATTTCTCATGCTTAGATAGAGTGTCCGAATTGGATGCTGGGTTGGATGAGAATGGATCACGATGGACCACACAACAAGTGGGCAAATATGCCCCTTACATAGTCCGTGAGTTGTATGTTGCGTACCTTTCTACATTCTGTCGGGGGTTGCTGAAGAATAAAAGACCAGTTGAGCAGTCGAGGCTACGGGTGGTGACAGTCCAAGAGAGGAGAGTTGACATCTCGGAGAAGATGATTCGAAAAGTACAGTTTAGGCCTACTTATATAGCCCCTCAGTCCACCCCAGAGTATGATAGCCGTATTGAGAAGATGAGAACCACGATGACTGGGGAGGACATCAGGGCTAGAACGGAGCTTCTATGGTGGATCGCTATCCAGATTTGTGCGGAGGGTGTTAACCCGATGTGGGTTACAAACTACACAGATCCTATAGTAAAAGCCCCACCTCTCATTCCAGGACAAGTTCTAGTGGTCTGTTATCCGTTGGCGTATTAGCCCAACTTTTACAAATAATTTGATCACCCTCGAGAGAGCTGTATTGTTGGCTAGCCTTCAAGCTAGGTATGCTATATATTTTGCCTGGATCATTTCGGAGCAGATTCATAGGGCTGCAGCTCAGATGAGCACCTTACTGCTTTTTCTAGTTTTGATTCATCGACTATGTAGTGCAGCAGGTGTTTCTATTGACCCTTACCAGGAGTATCATGTAGAGGCCACACGAACTATAGATCCCAACTTGATCAAGGCCGATGAAAACCTAATCATCCTATGGAGAGCTATCCTACCTCCTATGCCAGAGATATTCCCGGTAAAGCCTTAGACTTCAGGTTCACCTCTAGCTACTACCGGCACTACTCCAACTACTACGGAGCCCACACCTGCGGTTGAGATCGAGTCAACACCATCCTCCAGCTCTCCAGCACCAGCAACACCTTCTTTATAAGTTGACCATCTTTTCTCTAATATTGCATTTTAAACTTTATTGCGCAGGGTGACTGTAGAAGCGGAAAGGCTATGTGAGCTATCAGTGTGGGTCTGGCCGTTGATTGATTAGACTATTCGGGACTCCAAGGAAATGATGAAGGCATATACTCGAGATTTGGTTGATGAGAGATTCTGAGCAGTGGACGCAAGGGTTGATGCATTTGAGGCCAGAGTTCACAAGAGGCTTGAGGGAGCTAGGCCTGCTGATACGACCATTGTTATTGAGCAGTTGGCCAAATTCAAGGCTGACATATTACAGATGTTGGCAGCACCTGTTCCAGCCCTAGAGAGAGCACCGATAGGAGATAAGGCATTTGATTAGCTCGTCGACCATCCAGACACCCAAGGGAAGAGGCCCCTCAAGCACGTTGACCTAGAGCGGACCCCAAAGAAGCCGAGACAAGAGAAGGAGACCCTACTTGAGAAGGTGGTGCAGGAGCCACTTTTGTTGGAGAGAGAGCACAACACAACCCACCTGGAGAGGGTACTTTTGGCATTGCAGCAAAGGTGGAGAGACAACCCCAGGACTCCACAGACTAGCCTGAGACTGGTTCTTGATACACCTTGATGTTTGAGTTCTTTTGACCCCAAAGCTCATTTTGTTATGTTGGATACTTTGTTTTCTTTTTAGATAATCTCTTGATTATGTTGGTGTTTGGTCGTGCTTAAATACGTTTATGATGGATGTTATTTTTAATTATACTTTGAATGTTTATGTTTTAGTCTTTAATGGATATATGTATATATTTCTATAATATTGTGTTTGGTTTTTGTTCTTGCCCAGGACAAAGTATCATATTTTGGTGGGGTGGTAGAATTTATAGATTAAAGTGAAGTCCGAGTAGCCTCAAGTCCATAACTTCCCCTATTTTTGATCCCAAGGTTTTCTTGCGATACTTCTTTTTCCTTGTAGATATTTACTTTTCTGTTTGAACCGAAATGTTTAGGTAGTGCAGATAATGGGTAAATCCATAGTAGTGGTATCTATTTGCATATACATAAATTTTAGATTTGTTTTCAATGTTTTGATGAAAAATTAGGTAGCCTCATAAAATTTTTGAGGTTATGACTATTGATGCATTCATACATTTTTGAGTATCTGACAATGTTTGTTCTGATATTGTGAAGGTAAGTTGAGATTGGAAGCATGACCTATGAGTCTATACTTGATTGTGGATGCATTTGCCATGTGTGGTGTGAGCTTATTTTGTTGCATTCATGCATCTCGTATGGACCCATAACTTACCTTGTTACTCTAAAGTTGGTTTGGTGATGTGATGGATAAGGAAAGGATCTTAGGCCTTTGTTCCTTGAGTGAAACCACTTTTAGCCTAAATGACCCACCAAATGAGTGAGTGAATCCCTTGTTCCAAACTTTTGAGCTTATCATGTACTTATTCTTTCTTGATACCTTGCTAGCTTAATCTTTTTTAATGAAATGCCTTGATATTGGCCTTAGCCTATCCTTGAACATGTGAACTTTGATAGAGGCTAAAGGCCTAAGTTGAGGGTGGCTGTAGTTAGTGGCCCTGGTTTGAGGCGTAGATATTGTCTACTTTACTGAGGCTAAAAGCCTAAGTTAAGGGTGGCCCTTATTGTGGCAAAGTAATAATAATAAGACGGTTAGTTAGGAAATCAAGAGAGAAATGAAAAAGCATGAATCTAGTGAAGAAAGTAAAGAAAAATGCCTTGAGTTGAGGAAAAATACCAAAAATGAGCCTGAAATTGAGGTACAGTTGAAAAAGAGAAAGAAAGCACTTGAGAAAAGTTTAAAATAGGAGAATAAGGGTGAATTGATTAAAAAGGGTTGGATTGTGAAAGCAAAAAGTGTTGGTAAACATGGTTCAAGGATTGCTTTTAGTCACTAGTTGCCAAAAATACCATACCAAAGCACCTTGAACTTATGTTACAAGCCTATAAGTCCTAAAGTGATGCAACTCTGCTTTATCACCAAGCTAGAATATGAGTATAGAGGCAAGCCTATGTTATTAGTCAGTATGCATTGAATTTCAATTATGAGAGTGAGAATGCTTCCTCAGTCCCTGAAATCTAAATGCTTTAGAGTAAGTATAAGGGACTTCTTTCTAGTAAGGGCATTTGCACTATATGTGTAGCATATGACTATACCAGCAATTATGGACGGTTGATGTCCTTAGCTTTTCATATTTGGATTGCCTGGCATCTCATTATGTTCCTATTTACTCAATAATCTTACCATCCTGTTTCGAAAATAGTAGTTGGATACTTGAATCAGAGAAGTGATATATATGCCATTAATTTAGTTTCTATGTATTTCTCTTTGTCTGTGTAGATTGAGTCGTCACTTGACGATAAGCAACAATTCTAAGTTGAAGGTGTTGATGTGTTATCAAAATACAACACATTTGGTGCCTAAAACAAGGGATTTTATGAGTTTTTGAAGTGACTTTTTAGTGTTTGATGTGTTTTTATGTTAATCCTTCAGAGAAGTTAGGTTGGCATGATTTTGAAGAAAAGTTGCAGATTTTGCTGAAGCATAGGTCACACGAGCCCACCTATGAGTCATAGCTCACTTTACGAGTCATAGGTTAGTCGTAGCAAGAATCAGAGACCAAAAATAAAAAATCTGCAAAGTGAAGGTCACCCCTACGAGCCCAGCCTATGAGTCATAAGACACACTATGACTCATATAGATGGACTTGTAGCAAGAACCTGAGAGCCAAAATATTGGACCAAAAATTGAAGACCAAGCCTATGAGACAAATATATGAGTCATAGCCCAAGCAACGACTAATACCTATGGGTCGTACCTGTTCAGTCCAAGATGCCAAGAACCTGATACGAGACCTTGACTACGACTCGTAGGTCATCTATGAGTCATAACTGCAAGACTTATCAGCTGCCAGTTGTTTTTTTTTATGTAATTTCTAGGGTTATTTTGTAAATACTAAGCTTAGGTTTTTGAGAGGAGTTCGACCAGTAGACATTTCACAATTACATTATGAAGCTTTTCTTTGGTTTTTAGGATAGATTATTGTTCTCTCTTGGAAAACCCATTTTGCGTATTGCAAATCTTGTGTTGTATTCATTGTTGATCAATCAATCTTTTGGATTTGCAACTTGTGGTGCCTACCTGCTTTATTGCTATTGGTGAAACTCTCAACTATGTCTATTATATGTATTCTTATGTGCTTTGCTTTAGCCATGAGTAGCTAAGTACCTACAACTTGGGGTTGTGGGAACCATGGGTAGTTGACTTGAAATAACCTTGTTTTCTTGCATTTCTATGATTGGGGTTTTGCATGTATTATCTATTTCCCTTCATTTTTATTATTTTTTGGTGGTGGCCAACACCAAACCTTGCCTACTATCACAATCCCGACCAAGGTAGTGATGAATAGGAAAAGAAAAGTAGATGAAAAAATTTGATTGATGTGTTCTAATCTAATCAACCAAACCTGGCCAAGGGGAGGTTGAATCGGACTATTGGTAACAGTTAGTTGGCATATCATGGTGGCCGACCAAGCGCCATGGTGAAATTCGACCTTCACCTTCGTAAGAGGGCTGGAAGAACCTAAGTTACCGTCCTGCATGCGACTCACCAATTATAGTTATGTATCTAGGGTAATCAAGTTGACGAACCATGGGGACACAATTCCCAAGTTGTTCCCAAAATAAAGTGTTTTGTTGCATTATAGTTAGTGTTTGTTTTAGTTTGTTTTTTGAATCACAAGCCCCCCCCCCCATTTAGAGTCTGTAGTCATAAATACTGGAAATGTTTTTGTAAAGTCTTGTAGTCAAGCCTTGTATTTCTTGTAGATTCAACCCTAACCTCAGTTAGGTTAATTACTGATAGCGACCGCTTTCTTATTGGAGCGTGGCCATCATCAATAAAAATAGGTTAAGTTACCCACAAAGTGGGGTCAAGTATGGTTTACCTTGGCAAATAGACCACACCTTCTCCAGTGGGGTTTGATGCATCAGGATTCCAAGCAGTAGCTCGCTTGGTATTATATGCCGGCTAAGGTCTCCTCTACATATGTTTGTTATACTATGTAAGTTGATGCATGTTCGTTACAAGCATTGATCATCCATTTCATGTTGAGATTATATCCATTGTTTATGATTATGCATCTCAGTTATTGTGGCTTTTGTCTTTGTTGCATTGCACCTCGTATACTTAGTATATTGCAAGTATTAACGCATACTTTATGCCTACATGATATCACCATATTGGAACGGAGCTCCTATTGATCATGTTCTCCACGTGGCTAGTTTGTCCCATTTGAAGAAGACTTTTGGTGAGTCCTCAACTCCGAGGACATTATCTATTTTCCTTCATGCAATTTTGAGACTTGTACTACTTTTTGGATACTTATTATGGATGAGCGCGGGAAGTGTCATGACCCCCGCTCCATTCCATGCAGAGGTGTTGTTGGATTATATGGTATTCTACGTATTGAGTTTGACTCTAATTAAGTTTATGTTGGAATGAAAACTTCCCTTAGTCACACTTCCCTTTTTATTAATGTCACTTGTTGATGTTTATTTTTCTTCCGTGATCAAGGATGTGTGAACGATATGCTAAGAGGCTTGTTTGGGGTCCCTTCGGGTTCCCTATTCGTCGTGTCAGGTCTAGGCTCTAGCTTTGGTTAGCATATATAAAAGAATGGGCGTTAGACTCTGGGTCTACTTGGCACGTTTGTGCAAATAGAGAAGCATTTGGCTCCTATAAATCAATAGGGGATGATAGTAAAGTAGTCTTCCTTGGAGACTCAAGAACTACTAAAGTCTTAGGTGAAATAGCCCCACAAAGTGCCCAAAAATGTGCCTCGGAAGTGCACATAATTGTAATTTCCATATATCTCATAATTCGAGCTTGATATCAAATATCCGACTTCATATTCCTATTCAAGGGGAAAAATTGAGTAGGAAATAGGTATAAACCCGATTTTAGAGGATCCATAGCGAAAAATGAATTTCACAAATTTTGAAATTTGAGTGATGGTCCGTACTGGTACCGTGACACGCCGCCGCCGTGGATCATTGTTAATTTTTGCCAGTTTTGTTATTTCAGTCCAAGGCCTTTGAGTCTTGGGTGTTAGCCTTCCTATGTGTAAAAATGCCTATACCTAGCCATAACCTTCATATCATACAAGATATTCCCCAATACTCTCTCAAACACTTAGACAAATATTTCACTCAAAATTCAAGTGCCAAATCTCATTCCGGATATAAGGATTTCATTCAAGCTTTAAGTTCTCATATGAATATTCATCAAGGAATTCTCCAATGTTGAGGTATATGAGTTTCAACCATTGGATCCTTTCACCCATGGTGCCCAAGCTTCCATTTTACATAAATTTCATGTTTCTAAGTTGATTTACTCATGGGTCTTACTTACTATAAATTTGACAATGAATTAAGTTGGGGTTTCATAAAAGTGTGACTGTTTAAACTTGTTTTGAGCTATGAATCTATGATCTATCTTAAGATTTGATAAAGTATTTTGATGTATATTGCATAAGGGTATTACCAAGTGTTGGTGGGTTGATTTACTTCAATTTTTCTTGCATGGTTTTTCTTTTGTATTGTATGGTTTTATACTAGCATTGCCCACTCGCCAAGTATTTGATAAAATGTCCGATTTTCGATTCTTGAGCTATTGATGATCTATTGTATGACCTATGACTTGAATGACTGTATGATGATTAAAGGAACATGTATATGTGTTGATTTCATGAAAAGCATCTATAGTGTTGTGAGTTGACCATAACCAATTGAGGGGTTGATACCTCAATCACCTCAGATGGGGGTGGTGTGCCATCAACCAATTAAGGGGTTGATACCTCAATCACTTGGGACGGGGGTGGTCATGTGGTCATCTAATTGGGGGGTTGATTCTTCAATCACATGGGATGGGGGTAGTCATGCCGTCAACCAATTAGGGGGTTGATTCCTCAATCACTTGGGGCGGGTGTGGTCATAACGTCAATCAATTGAGGGGGTTGCTAACTCAATCACCATGGATGGTAGGGTGTAACAACCATCAACCAATTGAAGGGTTGATTCCTCAATCACTTCCAAGGGATGATCTACCTTGGATTCCGAGTACTAAGTTTTCTTGGTTTATGATGATGGCCTTTTCCTACACATGTAATATGTTCTATATAAACATGTTTTACTTCAAGCATCATCCATACATGCCATATTATTATTATGCTATCCATTGCTTATGATATTACATTTTGCCTATGTTGCCTATCTCTTGTTGCATTGCATCGTACATACGTAGTACATTTAAACGTACTAATGGATACTTTATGCCTACATGATGTTATCATGCAGGAAACGGAGCCCCACTTGATCATGCTCCTCCTCCACATGGCTAGGACGATTTCTCTCAAAGCAAGTTGGTGAGTCCTAAACTCCAACATCATACTTCTCCTGATTTATGCTATGTATTGACTCTTCTTATGTTGGAGACATATGACTATAAGGGTGAGCCGAAGATTGTCTTGGGCCCCGCTCCTATATATGTATTAGAGGTGTTGTTGGAATCTTATGATATGTTAATGCTATACTATTAGCTTGTTATATTTGTGTGTTATCAAAGATATCCCTTAGCCATGTATTCCTCTTTTTCTATCTATTGTTGTTTTATAATTGCTTCCACGATCAAGGATGTGTAACGATATGCTAAGGGGATTTTTTGGGGTCCCTTTGGGTTCCCCATTCATCGTGTCACATTTAGGCCCTAGGTCCGGGTCATGACTTACTTGATACCAGAGCACTAGGTTATTAGCGGTCCTTGGTATCCAACATACTGCATTAATTAGAATCTTATTCATGGTTTTGAAGCAATCCACAACTACGAATGGGAGGCTATGAGGCATTTTAGGAAATGTTTCAGTTCTTCATGATCTATGTCGTGCGGTAGAGTTAGGTTCCCTAGGGCTTATTACAGAATATATCTCAAGCTATTCAGGATGATGATATATTAATTGAGGAGGTTTGAAATACTCTATGGGTATTGGCCAAGGCCGTGATCGCTCAACTCAAGCCATAGATAGGTAACCTTAAGACTTCAAATGATAAGAGTGAAGAAGGAAAGGCCAAGAGATCCCTAATTGAAGGTAGGCTTCCATATGCCAAGGCCGGGGGAAATGGTGGAGTGAATCGTCCTAGATGTTCAAGGTGTGAGAGAAAACATGATGGCACATGTTTTAGGAACACAGGTACATGCTATAGGTATGGTAAGATGGACCACAAGATAGTTTATTGTCCATATGCTCGAAAGAGGAGAAGTGGGGAGTCTAAGAGGGCTCAGTATGAGGGTGGTTTTCAAAGTGCTAAGGGTGAGTGTCTCCAAAAAGATCATAAATTTTGAGGCCAAGGGTCCTCTAGTGCACCAAACAAGAAGCTTTCTATTGAGGAAATGATTAACCCGAGGTTTCAAGGTAGCAACGGTGGGATGACTAAACCTAAGTGCCATAGTTGAGGGAAGAACCACAGTGGTCCATGCTTGAAGAACTCCAATACGTGTTATGGTTGTGGTGTGGTGGGCCACAAAGTTGTTGATTTTCCACATGCTTGAAAGAGGTGTAAAGGTGGTTGACCTCAAGAACAAGATAGTCTTGTTGATCGAGAGGCTCAAGGAGGGGATGAGGTGCCCGATGTCGCTACCGGTAAGTGAAGATTCCTTTGACCTTGTTGTGCATGCATTGATAGGTCCGAGTGTTACTATTTCATTAATTATTCCTTTGGTTTACAGTAGTCGTCATGTGTGTCCCGAATTATTATGTGAACTTGTTGGTGTCTACCCCATTTGTGAACCTATTGTTGCTAGAGGTCTATAGAGATTGTTTTATGGTCATGTTGCATTTATGTCTTTCCTTGTGATCTGAATGAGTTAGGTGTGGTGGACTTTGATGTCATACTTGGGGGGGGGGATTAGTTGCATGTATATTGTGTCTCCTTTGATGGTAGGGCCTGTAGAGTTAGATTCCAACTCCTTAATGAACCCGTCCTCGAACGAGGGAATTGTAAAGTCGTAGCGAAGGAGTAATTTCATTTCTTGTCTTAAGGACCAATTGATCTCTAAGGTTGCATTTATCATTTTGTAGGAGTGTTGAACCTACGTCATTCCTATTGAGTCGATTCCAGTGGTTAATTAGTTTTTGGTATCCTTACCCATAATTTGAATTTAGGGTAGTGCCTTTGAGTTAGGATTGTGTACCAACTATGTCTATAACTCTCAAGAATAGGGCCTTCAAATCCTTCATTGATGATAGTTTGATCTATTCCTATAGTGAGTGGGAGCATGTGAGTAATTTGAGGGTGGTCTTGATGGAAGAGAAATTTTATGCCAAGTATGAGAATTGTGAGTTTTGGTTGCAAGAGGTTGCCTTCTAGGTCATGTGGTGTCGGGTGATGGTATAAAGGTGGATCCTACGAAGATGGAGGTAATTAGAACTTGGCCTAGACCTTTGAATCCCTCGGACATTAGAAGTTTCTTGGGCTTAGTAGGTTATTACCGAAGATTTGTGAATGGGTTTGCTTCTATTGCTTCTCCCATGACCAAGTTGATCCAAAAGAAGGGGAATTTATGGATCATTGAGTGTGAAAAGAATTTTCAAACTTTGAAGGATAATCTTGTGTCCGCTCCTATCTTGTCTCTACTGGCAGGGTTGGAAGGGTTTGTTGTGTATTGTTGTGACTTAAGAATTGGTTTGAGTTATGTTTTGATGCAAAATGCTAAGGTGATATCTTGTGCCTCTATACAACTAAAGGTGTAGAAAAGAACTACCCTACCCATGATGTTGAATTGGCCGCCGTGGTTTTTGCTTTGAAAATTTGGTGTCATTATTTGTATGGGGTGCATGTTGATGTGTTTACCGATCATAAGAGTCTCCAATATGTGTTCACTCAAAAAGATCTCAACTTGAGCCTTTCACAGAAAATGGAGAGATTTTTTGATATATTTATTGAATCCGTCGGGACTGACGGGGCAATGAAGGTGGTTAGAACTTCTTAAGAATTATGATATGAGTGTACATTATAACCATGGTAAGGCTAATGTTGTGGATGATGCTTTGAATAGGGTGTCTATGGGTAGCCTAGCTCATGTTGATGATGGGGGCAAAGAGGTGGCTAGAGAAGTCCATTGGTTGGCTAGATTGAGAGTTAGGTTGGAAGAGGTTGATATTGGTGGTATCTTAGTTGTTGATGGTTCAAAATCTTCCTTGATTGATGAGTAAAAGCAAAGCAAAATCTTGGCCCCTCCTTTTTAGTATTGAAGGACTTTGTGAGAGAGGGCAAGGTGGAGGTTTTCTCCCAAGAGGGAGATTGTGCCCTTTGATACCAAGGTAGGTTGGATGTGCCTTGTGTGGATGACTTGAGGAAGAGGATTCTTGATGAGGCTCATAATTCTTCCTATTCTATTCACCCCGATTCTACAGAGATTTATAGTGATTTGAGGGAAGTGTTTTGGTAGGGTGGTATGAAGAGGGATATTGCTAAGTTTGTGTCCGGTTTCCATAATTGCCAACAGGTCAAAGCTAAACATCAAAGGCCGGGTGGATTAACATAAGATATAAAAATTCCTACTTGGAAATGGGAGGAAATTAACATTGCTTTGTTGTTGGGTTGCCTAAGACTAGAAAGGATTTTGATTCAATTTTGATGTTGTTGTCTTGAAAAGGGAATTGAGTCTATGGCTTGTGGGTCCTTATAAAGTGTTGAGGAGGGTTGCCAATGTGGCCTATGAGTTGGAGTTGCCCAATAACATGAATATGGATCGTTCGGACCTACATTCATCTAGATTGAAGAGGTGTGTTAGTGACTCAAGTATTATAGTGCTCTCTGAGGTTGTGGGTGTTGTGGAGGATCAGTTGTCTTAGGAGAAAGTCCAGGTGGAGATATCAAATGGATGGGTGAAAAAGTTGATTAATTAGGATGTAGTGCTCGTCAAGGCCCTTGGGAGAATCTTCAAGTCAAAGGTGTCTTTCAGGGAGACTGAGTGAGCATCGAGAAGCAATATCCATACATCTTTCATTCTATTCAAGCTTAGGATAACCCATAAAGTCCTTTTTATGATTCCAAGTCTTATGTTTCCAGCCGTATGTCATTTACATGCATTAATGTTGATGTTGACAAGTTTATGGTAGTTTTGACACTTATATTGGAATTTTTGACATGATGTTTAAGCGCATTGTTGCATTCTTGTATGGGATAAAATTATCTTTCTTACTTCTATTATATGCATTTCTTTAATATTCGGGGATGAATGTTCCCAAGGGGGAGATATTGAAACGACCCCAAGAAGTATCCAAAAATGTGCCTCAGAAGTGTCCATAGTCGTAATTTTCATATATTTCAAAATTCGTACATAATATCGAAAATCCAAGTTTATATTCCTTTTCATGGGGCAAAATTTAGTGGGAAATAGGTACAATCTGGATTTTAGAGGACCCGTAGCGAAAAATGAATCTCGCAAATTTTAAATTTCTAACGATGGTCCGCTATTGGTACCGCAACGCGGCGCCATCACAGACCAGTGTTAATTTTGCCAGTTTTGTTATTTTGGTCCAAGCCTTTGGGTCTTGGGACTAAGCCTTCCTATGCATAAAAGTACCTATACCTAGCCATAATTCACCTTCATATCAAATATTTCACTCAAAATTCAAGTGCCAAATCTAATTCCAGATCTAAGGATTTCATTCAAGCTTCAATTTCTCATCTCAATCTTCATCAAGGAATTCTCCGAAGTTGAGGTACGTGGGTTTCAACCATTGGGTCCTTTCACCCACGGTACCCAAGCTTCTTTTTTACATAAATTTCATGTTTCTAAGTTGATTTACTCATGGGTCTTACTATGAATTTCACTAAGAAATAAGTTGGGGTTTCATAAAAGTGTGAGTGTTTAACCGTGTTTTGAGATATGATTCTGTGAGATATCTTGAGATTTGATGACGGGTTTTAATGTATATTGCATGAGGGTATTACAATGTGTTGGTGGATTGATTTACTTCTGGTTTTCTTGCATGACTTCACTCTTGTATTGCATGGTTTTATATAAGCATTACACACCTGCCAAATGTTTGAGAAAATGTCCAATTTTGGATTCTTGAGCTATTGATGATATATTGTATGACCTATGAGTAGAATGATTTTATGATGATGAAAGGAAGGTTTATATGTATTGATTTCATGAAAAGTATCTATAGTGTTTGAAATTGACCATAACCAATTGAGGGGTTAATACCTCAATCATCTCAGATGGGGGTGGTATGCCATCAACCAATTGAGGGGTTTTTATCTCATTCACTTAGTACGGGGGTGGTCATGTCGTCAACCAATTGGGGGGGTTAATTCATCAATCACTTGGGACAAGGGTGGTCATGCCGTCAACCAATTGAGGGGTTGATTCCTCATTCACTTAGTACGGGGGTGGTCGTGCCGTCAACCAATTGAGAGGTTGATACCTCAATCACCATGAATAGTAGGGTGTAACAACCATCAACCAATTGAGGGGTTGATTCCTCAATCACTTCCAGACGATGTTCTACTTTGGATTCCAAGTACTATGTTTGCTTGGTTTATGATGATGGTCTCTTCCTACACATGCAATTTGTTCTATATAAGCATGTTTTACTTCAAGCATCATTCATACATGTCGTATTGTCATTATGCTATCCATTGCTTATGATATTGCATTTTTCATATATTGCCTATCTCTTGTTGCGTTGCATCCCACATACTTAGTACATTCAAATATACTAACCGCATACTCTATGCCTACATGATATTACCATATAGGAATCGGAGCCCCACTTGATCATCCTCCTCCTCCACATGTCTAGAACGATTTCTCTCAAAGAAAGTTGGTGAGTCCTCAACTCCGAGGACATACTTCTCTTAATTTATGATATGTATTGACTCTTTTTATGTTAGCGACTTATGAGTATGAGGGTGAGTCCAGAGATTGTCTTAGCCCCTACTCTTATCTATGTATTAAAGGTGTTGTTGGAATCTTATGATATGTTAATGTTATACTATTGGCTTGTTATGTTTCTATGTTATCAAAGATGTCCCTTTGCCCCGTATGCCCCCTTTTCCATCTATTGTTCTTGTACAATTGCTTCTGCAATCAAGGATGTGTAATGATATGCTAAGAGACTTTTTTGGGGTCCCTTCGGGTTCTCCATTCGTCGTGTCACGTCTAGGGCCTAGGTCTTGGTCGTGACATTGGGTAAGGGTAAATTTCTTCTGAAGCTTACTTGTGGAAAAACTTTAGCCCTTATGGATGTGTTACATGCTCTTTAAATGTGGGAAAACGTGATTTTTTTAGCCTTTCTTGGTAAAGCTAGAGTAAAAGTGTCATTTGAATATGATAAGGTTATATTGACAAAGCCTAATGTGTTTTTGGGGAAAGGTTGTTGTAACTAAGGTCTTTTTATACTCAATATTATGAATGAGAAAGTATCTACCTCTGAATCTATCACTTTATGGCATGTTAAATTAGGACATGTTAATGTATCATATATAGAGAATATGCAAACACTCGGTTTAATATCTGTTTTGGATTCAAATATTATTAATAAATGTGAAATTTGTGTCGAAGCTAAAATCACTAAAAAAGACATAGTTTTCAATAAATAGAAAAATTGAATTACTGTCTTTAATTCACACTAATTTAGGTGACTTTAACAAACTATGACAAAGGCGGTAAAAGATATCATATGACATTTATTGATGATTTTTCTAGATTTACTAAGTTGTATTTGCTTAAAAACAAAGATGAACTTTTAATGCATTTATTTCTTATAAAACTGAAGTGAAAAATAGTGAAGAATATTTATGTTTAAACACTTTTTGTGAAAAGGAAGGAATTATTAATAAAGTCACTTTGTCTTTCTTACCTGAATCTAATGGAATAGCTGAAAGGAAAATTGCACATTGAAGGAAATGATTAACTCCATGTTAATTAGTTTTGATGCATATGATAATTTGTAAGGTGAAGCTATATTGTTTGCATGTCACTTACAAAATAGTAAAAGAACTGGCAAAATACCTTATGAATTGTGGAAGGGTTATAGACCTAATTTGAAATACCTAAAGTATAGTGGTGTATTATGAATGCTCTCATGACTGAACCTAATAAGAGAAAAACAAGTTCCAAAACAGCTGATTGCATGCTTACCAAATATACTGAATATAGTGCTTCATATAGATTTTGTCATACCTCGGGAGGATACCCTGGACATGACTAGCACTCAAAGACTATTACTAGTCCCTAAGTGAATCACTTGACATCGTCACATTCCTTCAATTAATATTTAATATATCAGTGGAAGACTAACGATAGTAAAAAGTGTGGACAACCTCAATAACAAAATGATCAAATCAACTCAATAAGACTAGTAAGAAAAAAACTAGCCCAAAATAAATATTCAACTCATGACAAATCAAACTATAGTCTATAAAGCCACTATCAGTTGTTCCATGGTGCCATGACAAACCCATGGATACGTCAAATACAAATAAAGCTAATCTAAAGTCTAACTATAACGAGCTAGATTACCACGATCCAAGCCTAAGGCCTAGACGTGACGAGGTGCAAGCGGAACCTGAAGGGGCCCTAAGCAAATCTCTTAGAATATCATTACACATCCTTGGTCGCGGAAGCAATAAACAAGCATCAAGAGATAATAAAGTGGGACAACCAGGGCTATGGGAAAGCACTTTCATGTCATAAACATCAAGAATAATAGAGTCAAGGTTCTCAGAATAGATACACAACATGTTCAACAAACACCTATAATACATTGACAAGAGCGAGGGCCAAGACAAAGCAACCGGGCTCACTCTCTTTGTCAAAATAGAACATAAAGTTGAATGTATCAATACATAATAAGAGCAATATAGACTAAGGTCCTTAAAGTAGAGGACTCACCAACTAGCTTGAGTAGTATCGAACTAGCCATGTGGAGGAGGAGGATGATCAACTTAGGCATCGGTTCCTACATGGTGATATCATGTAGGTATAGAGTATTCGTTAGTACGTTTGAATTTACTAAGTATGTAGGATGCAATGCAACAAGAATTAGGCATCATAGTCAAAGTGCGTAATTATAGACAATAGGCATAATACAACAATAGGACATGTATAATCAATGCAAAAGTGATACATGCTTAAGTAACTCATGCTCATATAGGATAACATATGTGTAGAAGAGACCAAGTTAAGTTTTCAAGGTACAAACCCCTTGATTGGTTGATGATAGTTTCATCCCATCACCCTAGCGGTGTGGTACAAATCTCTCACTTGGTTGATGATAATCATACCTTATCACCACAGTGGAAAAGTACAAACCTCTCACATGGTTGATGAGTATAAATCCATACCTCGGTTGATGAGTACAAACCTCCACCTCGGTTACCCGGGCTCTTGTCCCCCCGGATCGGGCATGGTCTAATGCCACACTTTATATAGTGTATATCATATACATAAGCTCATTTCATCATCATATACTCAATCATATCATATTTCATGCTTTGGACCTTCAACTCCTTAAGAAACCTCATCCGGACATTTTATCAAACACTTGGAGGGTGTGTAATGCCAGTATAAAATTATGAAATATAGAGATGAAAAAATGCAAGACAGTCCATAGTAAGACCATCAATCAACACCTTGCAACACCCTCTAGAAACATACATCAAAACTCCTCCTAAAATCTTGCAATAGATTAATGATTTATAGCTCAAAACATAGCAAAACAGTCACAATTTCACATAGCTTTAACATAGTGTGCAATGAATTTCATAATTCAAAATCCATTTGTAAATAAACTTTAAATCATACAGTTTGAGTAAAAAGAGACTTGGGTATCGTGGGTGAAATGAACCCATAAAAGAAACCGACATACATTAGCTTGGAAATAAACTTGGTGAAGATTGGAGATGGAGACTTGAAGCTAGAAGAAGTATCTTGAAAGAAAACCTTAGTTCCAGATAAGGGTTTGAGACTTGAATTTGGGAGTGAAAATATGGCTAAGTGTTTGAGAAAGTATTGGGGAATGTTTTGGGATGATATGAGGGTGAAATATGGCTAAGTATAGATAAAAACATATTTTGGAACACTTAGGCACAAGACCTAAAAAACTTTGACCGAGATAGAAATCACTGGCAACAAAATAGACAGGTCCGCTGACCTGTCGCGGAGGCCAAATTAACACATGCCCATGATAGTTGTGCATCACGGCACTGTCGCGGATCGATTCTGGATAGGAAAATTTATGAAAAATGAAATTGCTAATCGTTTGATCTTAAATCAATTGGACCCTTTTTCCCCTAATTTCAACCCCTTGAACAAGAATATGAAGTCTGATTATCGAAGTCATGCATGAACTCTGAGATATATAATTTAAAATTTTAGGCATTCCGAGGCACATTTTCTGGCACATTTTGGGGTCGTTTCAATATCTCCCCATTGGGAACATTCGTCCACTAATGTAAAAGAGACGTATGAGACAAGAGTGATCATAAACAAACCAGCCCCCAACAAGAATGCAACATTACATTTAAAACACCATTTTCAAAATCTCAACAAAAGTGTAAAATCATCATAAACTTGCCAACTCAAACATGAATGCATATGAATGACATAGGGGCTGAAATACAAGACATGAAATCACACAGGGGACTTAGAATTAGTTTCTTAGGCTTGACTGGAATAGAAACGATAAGGATATTGCTTTTGCATATCCTCTTTGGCCTCCCAAGTAGCACTTTCGATTTGTTGGTTCCTCCAAAGGACCTTAATGGATGCCACCCCCTTGGTCCTCAAACTCTTCACTTGCCTATCCAAAATCTGAACCGGAGTCTCCTCATAAGTCAAGTTATCCTCAACAACACCCACAAAATCAGAGGCATAGTAGCATTAGGATTACCAACACATTATCTCAACATAGATACATGGAACAACGGATGAACCAAATTAATTTCACTAGGCTACTTTAATTCATAAGCTACCTTACCAACCCTCTTAAAGACCTCATAAGGACCAGCATATCTTGGACTCAACGTCCTTTTTTTTACCAAAATGGACCACAACTTTCATTGGGGAAACTTTCAAATAGACCCAATCAACCACTTTGAATTTAAAGTCCCTTTTCCTCACACTGACATAAGATTTTTGACGACTTTGGGCTATTTTCAGCCTTTTCCTAATAATCCTAACCTTCTCAAGAGCCTCCATAACCAGATCCGGTTCTATTTAAGCTACCTTTCCAATCTCAAACCAATCAACTGGTGACCTACAATGTCTCCTATAAAGAGCCTCAAAAGGAGCCACACCGATGCTGGAGTGGTGGCTACTGTTGTAGGCAAACTCAATCAAATGAAGATGGTCATCCCAACTACCCCTCAACTCCAATACACATGCCCTAAGAATATCTTCAAGGGTTTGAATGGTTCTTTTAGCTTGGCCACCCATTTGGGGGTGAAAGGCCATACTAAAGTGAGCTTTTGTGCCAAGACCCCTTTGAAAAGACCTCCAAATGTGTGAAGTGAATTGTGAACCACGATCCAATATGATGGACAAAGGATCACCATGCAACCTCACTAACTCATGGATGTACAACCTTGCATACTCTTCAGCCCCATATGTAGTCTTAATAGGTAGAAAGTGGGCCGATTTCATCATCCTATCAACCACAACCCATATGGAATCAAAACTCTTCCTAGTCTTGGGCAACCCAACCACAAAATCCACATTAATCACCTCCCACTTCCAAGTGGGAATCTCTATGTCTTGGGTTAGTCCACCCGACCTTTGATATTCGGCTTTGACTTGTTGACAGCTGTGGAAACCGGAAACAAATTTAGCAATGCACCTCTTCATTCCTGCCCACCAATACACATCTCTCAAGTATTCATACATTTTGGTGGAACTGGGGTGGATAGAATAAGAAGAATTGTGGGCCTCATCAAGGATCTTCTCCCTCAAACTATCAACACAAGGCACACACAACCTATCCTGGTACCTAAGGGCACCATCTCCCCATTAGGAGAAAACCTCTACTTAGCCCTCTTTCACTAAGGCCTTCAATTCAAGAAAGGAGGAATCAAGATCTTGTTTTGCTATCACTTTATCAACCAATGAAGACTTAGACCCATCAACAAACACAACACCATAATCACCAACCTCTTGCAACGTAACCTGTAATTTAGCCAATTGATGCACCTTCCTAGCCATCTCCTTATCACCACCATCAACATGGGCTAAGCTACTTATATACACCCTACTCAAAGCATCCGCCATTATATTTGCCTTACCCGGATGATAGTGAACACTCATATCATAGTCTTTAAAAAATGTTCTAACCATCTCCTTTTCCTCAAGTTTAGATCCTTTTGACTGAAGACATATTGGAGGATTTTATGATCGGTGAACACATCCACATGTACCCCATACAAGTAGTGACGCCAAATCTTTAATGCAAACATAACAGCGGCTAACTCTAGATCATGGGTAGGGTAGTTCCTTTCATATACGTTGAGTTATTTAGAAGCATAAGCTATGACCTTACCATTTTGTATCAATACACAAACCAAACCAACCCAGGCAGCATCACAATACACCACAAATCCCTCAAGCCCATATGGCAGTGATAATATAGGAGCAGACACAAGCTTGTCTTTAAATGTTTTGAAGCTCCTTTCACACTCATCGGTCCACACAAGCTTAACCATCTTTTGAGTCAATTTTGTCATGGGGAATCAATGGAGGAGAACCCACTTACATACCTTCTATAATAACTCTCAAGGCCCAAGAAACACCTAATACCCTACAGGGTCAATAGACTAGGCCAATTTCTAATCACATCAGTTTTCTTAGGATCCACTTTTATATGATCCCTTGACAACACATGACCCAAGAATGCAACCTCCTTCAACTAAAATTCACACTTATCATATTTAGCATATAATTTCTCCTCCCTTAATCTTTGCAACACAACCCTCAAATGCTCTACATGCTTCTCCCTACTATGTAAATAAATCAAAATATCGTCTTTAAAGGAATCAAGGTAAGGTTTGAAGACCTATTCATTAGGTCCATGAAGACGACCAGTGCATTAGTCAACCCAAATGAAATCATAACAAACTCATAATGTCCATATCTACTCTGGAAGGGCATCTTGGAAATATCACACTCGCTCACCCTCACTTGATGATACCTAGATGGAAGATCAATTTTAGAGAAAAAGCTATCCCCTTGCAATTGGTCAAACAAATCATCAATCCTTGGAAGAGGATACCTATTCTTGATGGTGAGCCTATTCAGTTGTCAGTAGTCAATGCATATTCTAAGGGACCCATCTTTCTTTTTCACAAACAACACTGGACAACCACAGGGTGATTGGCTAGGTCTAATAAATCCCTTCTCTAACAAATCTTTCAATTGTTCTTTTAACTCCTTTAACTCCACCGGGGCCATACGATAAGGGTGAATAGAGATAGGTTGAGTATCCGGGAGGAGGTCTATACCAAAGTCTATTTCCCTTTTAGGAGGAACACCGGGAAGGTCATTTGGGAAAATATCAAGAAACATATTTACAACCAGGACCGACTCTATGGAAGTGGCTTTAGACTCCATATCTCAAACCCTCACAAGATGATAAAGACACCTTTAGAGATCAACTTACGGGCTTTAATGCTTGAAATGAATCTACCCTTAACCACCACATCTTGACTTTTCTACTCAAAAATGGGTTCATTAGGGAATTGAAACTTGACCCTGCGGGTTCTAAAATCAAAAGAAGCATAGTAGACATGTAACCAATCCATCCCAAGAATGATATCAAAATCAACCATGTCTAATTCAACAAGATCACAAGACAACAACTTATGCAAAATGCAAATAGGATAACTCCTATAAACTTTTCCAGCAACAATAGAGGTACCAATAGGAGTAGATACTTCATATGACTCATGCAACAACCCGGGGTCAACATGAAACGTTTTAGCAACAAAAGGGGTAACAAAGGAAAAAGTGGCACCCGGATCAATCAAAGAATATACATCAAAGTCAAAGATTTTCAACATACTAGTAACAACATCAAGAACCTTACCAACCCCTTGCCTCCTATGTAGTGCATAAAACCAGTTGTGCCTTGGGGCACCCCCCTGAGGACCACGTCTACCCAATGGGACCGCATTCGCACCCCGATCTTTGCACAGTTTCTTGGAAAATCAACCTTCTTGTGACAAGTTCCGCATATTCAAAGCATGCATTAGAACCTTTCAAACATGTTCCTCCACAACTCCTTGCAGATTTAGGGCACACATCAATAGGAGCAACCCTACCAACACCTTGAGGCCTAGGGAAGTCGTTGGAAAACCCCCTATTAGTAGCATGGGAAGACCCTTGGCCTTGATGAAATCTAGCACCCTTTTGGAATTTATCCTCAAATCAAGCCTTCTTGGCCTCATGCCCCTTTCTCTTCTTAAATTTCTCCTCCTCCATTTGCTCGGCATAGGTCATCAATGAAGGCAAGTCCATGTCACTGATTAGCATGGCGGATGGGTATTCTTCACTTACCAAGTCAGAGACCACTATCACTAACTTATTCATCCTAGATCTAGGACCGACCACTAAATGAGGAGCATACTTTGAGAGTTGATTAAACTTGAGGGAATACTCCCTCACACTCATAGCACCTTGTTTGAAGTTCATGAACTCTACCATCTTAGCTTCCTTAAGCTCAAGTGGGAAAAATCGATTAAGGAGAGCCAATATGAATTCCTTTCAAAGCACCATATTATTAATTCCCTTCTCACCCTTCCATTGATCATACCATATTAGGGCTACCCCTTTGAGTTGGTAGGCCGCCAACTCCACCTTTCATTCGGCCCAACACCTATGATATTCAAAATTTTGTATACGTCATCAACGAACTCTTATGGATCTTCATCCACCTTTGAACCATAAAACACTAGAGAATTCATCCTCATGAAGTCTCTTACCCTAGATCTCGGCGTTGTAGCATGAGGGGCTTGGGCCCCTTGATTTACTTGGTTGACCACCACTTGGGCAAGCATAGTGAGAGCATCCCTGAACTCACCACTGGTAGGTTGGTCCTCGGGAGTTTGTGCCCTTCCTCCTAGAGTGTATGGCATGATCTAACATAACAAAGAACAATCGTTAGGGGGAAAAACACACTACAACTTTATAGCATGACGTAGAACGTGAAGAAGAGAATCATTTCCTAAAATGTCTCATAGCCTTCTACATATAGTCATGGTAAACTTCACAACCATGTAAAGGACTCCAATTGACGTGGTGTGTTAGACTCCGAGGATCTATCAACGTAGTACTCTGATACCAAGTTTGTCACGACCCAAGCCTAGGGCCTAGACATGACAATGCACAATGGGAACCTGAAGGGACCCCAAGCAAGCCTCTTAGAATATCATTACACATCCTTGGTCGCAGAAGCAATAAACAAGCATCAAGAGATAATAAAGTGGGATAACCAGGGCTATGGGAAAGCACTTTCATGTCATAAACATCAAGAATAATAGAGTCAAGGTTCGCAGCATAGATACACATCATGTTCAACAAACACCTCTAATACATTGACAAGAGTGAGGGCCAAGACAAAGCTACCGGGCTCACTCTCTTTGTCAAAATAGAACATAAAGTTGAATGTCTCAATACATAATAAGAGCAATATAGACTAAGGTCCTCAAAGTGGAGGACTCACCAACTAGCTTGAGTAGTATCGAACTAGCCATGTGGAGGAGGAGGATGATCAACTAAGGCATCGGTTCCTACATGGTGATATCATGTAGGTATAGAGTATTCGTTAGTACGTTTGAATATACTAAGTATGTAGGATGCAATGCAACAAGAATTAGGCATCATATTCAAAATGTATAACAATAGACAATAGGCATAATATAACAATATGGCATGTATGATCAATACAAAAGTGATACATGCTTAAGTAACTCATGCTCATAAAGGATAACACATGTGTAGAAGAGACCAAGCTAGATTTTCAAGATACAAACCCCTTGATTGATCAATGATGATTTCACCCCATCACCCTGATGGTGAGATACAAACCCCTCACATGGTTGATGATAAACACACCTTGTCTCCATAGTGGCGAAGTACAAACCCCTCAAATGGCTGATGAGTACAAACCCTCACCTCAATTGATGAGTACAAACCCCCACCTCCGTTACCCAGGCTCTTGTCCCCCCGAATTGGCATCATCTAATGCAACACTTTCTGTAGATTATATCATATACATAAGGTCATTTCGTCATCATATACTCAATCATATCATATCTTACACTTTGGACCTTCAACTCTTCAAGAAACCATATTCAGATATTTTATCAAATACTTAGAGGGTGTGTAATGATATTATAAAATAATAAAATATAAATATAAAATTATGCAAGAGAATCCATCATAAAATCATCAATCAACACCTTGCAACACCCTCTAGCAACATACATCAAAACCCCTATTTAAATCTTGCAATATATCAAAGATTTATTGCTCAAAACATAGCAAAAAAGTCATAATTTCACATAGATTTAACGTAGTGTGCAGTGAATTTCATAATGAGCAAGACCCATTTGTAAATCAACTTTAAAGCATACGATTTGAGTAAAAGGAGGCTTGGGTATCATGGGTGAAATGAACCTATTAAAGAAACCCACATACCTTAGCTTGGAAATGAACTTGGTGAAGATTGGAGATGGAGACTTGAAGCTTAAAGATGAACCTTGAAAGAAAACCCTAGTTCCGGATGAGGGTTTGAGACTTGAATTTGGGAGTGAAAATATGGCTAAGTGTTTGAGTGATTATTGGGGAATGTTTTGGGATTATATGAGGGTGAAATATGGCTAAGTATAAATAAAAACACATTTAAGAACACTTAGGCCCAAGAGCCAATAGCCTTGGACGAAGATAGAAATCACTGGCAACAAAATACACAGGTCTGCATCTAGTCCACGAACTAGACTTGTCGCGAAGGCCAAACTAACATATGTCCATGACAGTTGCGCATCGCGGCACTTTCGCAAATTGATAATGGATGGGAAAATTTACGAAAAATGAAATTGCTAATCATTAGATCTTAAATCAGGGTTAGACCATTACCCCCCTAATTTTTGCCTCCTAAATAAGAGTTGGATTTTTGATATCACACAGATTTTGAGATATATGAAATTTAAACTTTTGAGCATTCCGGGGCATATTTTCGAGGCAATTTTTGGGATCGTTTTATAGATGAAACAAATCATGTGCATCCTCTAAAAGCAAGGAGAACTCACCAATTAGTTGATGTGTGAAATAGATCTTCAATGGAGTATTTGTTGATGATCTCTAGTACCTGTCTCTGCACCATGAAATGATGCAGTCCAAATGTACGTCAGTACGTGGAACGTATGAGTATGCAAAATAGGTGAATGAAACATGCATCAAGGTATAATACCATCAACTCAGACAACTTGAATCAAGAGATAAGGAATCAATCTGAATATAAAATATCTATCTAAATTAAGAATAACGAGTAGACAATGACCCATCAATACAATCCAATTCAATCTAAATCATATCTAATCCATTCAGAGTACTATCAGAATAGAACTTATCTGGGAGTTTCCTCTTATTTATAATAATCACTTATGAACCAGTGATTGTACAATAATTCTGCTGATGTTTCCGCAACCATTTTGTACTTTCTAGGTAAAGAACGAATCAAATCCATAATAAATCTGGTCAATCAAGTTCACTATTATTTCTAGAACTTCCAATCAAGAGGGAACATCTAATTTAACTGTTCAATCCTCACATACGCTTGCTAGCATAGTTAATGAGTTCGAGTTGGGCTTACTCTTATTCGTTTTGGTGCTTGATACTCCTCTCAAGTCTCAATGTTCATAAAAAATCCATCTCAATCAATTAGATCAATTAGTCTCATATATACTCTCACCAATCCATCAGTACTATCACAATCGGGCCTTTCGACCTATCAATTATCAAAACAACTCACGTCTTAATCATATGTTTCAAAAGAGCCTAGACCAATCACTAAGAGGACCATCAATTAGACTAATCTTTAGTAAAAATTCAATTATGGGTATTCTTAGGACCATCAACTTCTATCAACATATCATCATGCTCACAAGATAATCACAATCAATATTCTCAAATCAAGTCTTTAGACTCAATCCCTAGGCTCATTCGTGCAATTTTTTTTAAATTAACTTATAGGGTTTTTAAAATAACTCATGTAAAAGTATATATTCAGTAAATCAAGTTTATGATCATCAATCCTATATAATACATAAAATGTATATATAGTTACATGAAAACCTTCGAGAAAACATGCACAGAGACTCAATACTTTCACAATCTTTCTATTACCATCGATAGGGAAACTAAAAGGATATTCCCATGTTTTAGTTTAGCCTTACATACTTGGTACGGAGTTTGACAATCAACTTTGCAAGAGTTCATCTTCAATTCCCTTGAACCCTTGCTTTCCCTATCTTCATTTTAGCCCTAATTTTCATTAGATGTTCAGAAAAGCTTAAGAATGGGTGTTCAAATCCTTTTTACGCTCAAAATGACCTATTTTGATCTTGTTTAAAGTTTTGGAAGGGTTGGGAAAGTTCTGGTATGCCCCTCGCAAAAAAATGAAACTTTTCCCTTTGTCATACCAAATCTGGGGGGTCATTTTTAGGGTTTTTCATCAAAATTTTCCCGATTGAGTTTTCTAATCTCACAGAAAATATTGGGATGACCACTAAGTGTAAATCTGTGACAAGTCCATGATGCGAACATGTCACACACTTCTTTGGAATTGCGTTTTCACATAAAAAATTATCTTTAGATCTAGTTGCTCTAAAAATCAACAATACCATTTTCTCACATAATTTTTCGTGCTGATCGTGATTCCGGCCTTTGATTTGCAAATGGTGTTTTGGAAGACGCATTATGTGAGCACCCTTCATCTAGGATATTTTTGTAATTTTACTAGGTATTATATTATCTCCTCCTTTGGATTATTCATCCCCGAATGAAGAGTAAAGATGGAATCGAGGCATGAATAATAATCATGACTCCTCTCAACACTCAATCAACCAATCAAACTATCGACCAATATACAGTCTAGACAATCGCTATTCAGAACTCAAGATTAGACAAATCAACTCCCATTACCATTCAGGAATCTCAAAGTTTTGAGCCAATCCACATGGTCTTTGATGCTCAACTTTAACTTGTTGACAATTCGTGCACTTGGAAATGAACTCAAAAATATCTCTCTTGATTCCACTCTACCAATAGACTTTTATCAAGTTGTGATACATCTTTATAGAGTCAAGATGAATGGCATATCTAGAACTATAGGCCTCAGTCATAATTCTATCTCGAATGCCATCAACATTCGAAACACACAACCTACTTTGGTATTTGCACACACCATCTCCCCCTTTTGAGAAAACCATTACCTTCTGTTTATGGATAGCTTCCTTCAACTGAAGCAGAACAAGATCTTGGTCTCATTTTTCTTTCACCTTCACCACTAAAGATGAAGCAGACCCATTTTGGACATTGACGACTCCTTAGTCATTCACTTTGAGTTCAACTCCTAACCGGGACAATCTATTACATCCTTAGCCAACTGTTTCTTGCCTTCCACAACATTGGTAGTACTACCCATGGTCAACCTACTAATAGTGTTAGCAACAGTGTTGGCTTTACCTGGGTGATAGAGAATACTCATATCATAGTCCTTGAGTAACTCCAACCATCTCCTCTATCACAGGTTGAGCTCTTTCTAACTGCAGACGTATTGCAGGCTCTTATGGTCAGTAAACAAATCCATATGTACTTTGTATAAGTAGTGGTGCCAAATCTTAAGTACAAATACAACTGCTGCCAACACAAGATCATGGGTTGGCTAGTTCCTCTCATGAACCTTAAGCTATCTAGAAGCATAAGTTGTCACCTTTCTCCTATGCATCAGAACACTACCCAATCCCACTCTAAATGCTTCACAATATTTCACAAATTCCTCTATCCCATCAGGCAAGATCAAAACTAGTGTAGTTGTCAGTCCTAGTTTTAGCTCTTGGAAGCTCTCGTCACATTCATTAGATTATTAAAACTTGACCTTCTTCAAAGTTAGTATAGTTAATCGTGAGGATATGGAAGAAAATCCTTTAACAAATCTGCAGTAATAGTCTACCAACCCTAAGAAACTTCTTATGTCCATCCGAGAAGTTGGTTTGGGTTAGTTATTAATCACCTCAATCTTTTGGGTGTCTACTCAAATACCATCAATCGAGACAATATGGCCTAGAAAAGATACAGACTTGAGCCAAATTTCACACTTCAAAAATTTGGCATATAGCTCATGGTCCTTGAGAGTCTAGAGAATAATTTTGAGGTGATTGGCAGGCTCCTCCTCATCTCTCGAATACACTAAAATGTGTCGATAAATAAAATCACAAACTTATCAAGGTACTGTCTGAACACCCTCTTCGTAAAATCCATGAAGGCTACAGGTGCATTAGTCAACCCAAAGGATATGACCAAGAATTCAAAATTCCCATATCGAGTCCTAAAGGCTGTCTTTGGAATGTCACATTCCCTTACCTTCAATTGATGGTAGCCAAATCTGGGGTCTATCTGTCAGAAGCAAAAGGCACACTAAAGTTTGTCAAATGGATCATCTATCCTAAGGAGAGGACATTTATTCTTTATCATGACCTTGTTCAGTTGCTTATAATCAATACATATTCTAAGAGACCTATCTTTCTTTTGCACGAATATGACAGGAGCACCTCAAGGAGAAATATTCGTCCTAATAAAGCCCATCTCTAACTAATCTCTCAATTGCTTTTTCAATTCTTTCAACTCAACGGGGGCCATCCTAAAAGGTAGAATCAAGATAGTTTGGGTGTCAAGAAGAACATCAATCCCGAAGTCAATCTCCTTATTAGGAGGGACTCCAGGCAAACCCTCAGGAAACACTTCATGAAACTCACTCACAATTGGAACTAACTCTAGAGTAGGAGGCTTGACAACATTAATCTTAACTTACACGAGGTGATAGATACAACCCTAAAAATTAGCTTTCTATCCCTAAAGTAGGAGATAAGCTTTCCCTTAGGTACAACAGAATTTTCCTTCAACTCTAGGACTGGTTCATTCGGTATTTAGAAGATAATGATTTGGGTCCTATAACCAATGGAGGCATAATTGGCATGAAGCCAATTCACGTCAAGGATCACATCAAAATCAATTATCTAACTCAATCAAATTAGCAAGAGTGTCCCTATGATGGATGGACACTACACAGTCTCTATTGATTCTTTCAGCTAGAATAGACTCACCAACTAGAGTAGAAATATAAAAGGGTTCAAGAAGATACTCAGCAGTTCTATCAAATGTACTAGCCATATAAGGAGACACAAATGACAATGTGGTACTAGCATCCATCAAAATATTACAATCAAGAGTAAAGACTCGAATCGTACCCATCACAACATCTAGGGAGTTCTCCTAATCTTGGCGAGTACCATGGCATACAAATGGTTTGTAGCCCTGCTTGCGCCTGACATAACACCTTTCTTGTTTTCTCTATCTTGTGGGACTGGGGGCAGAAACTAAGACTTATCATCCCACTTTAGACAATCCTTCTAAAAGTGACCCAGTGGGCCACACTTGTAACATGCATTCCTTCCCTCACGACATCTTCCCAAGTGTATTTTGCCGGATCTCTAGGCTCTAAGATTCTAATACCTCTATCCATTCCTATTTTTGAGTGTAGGTGCACTGGCAGATGATGGTGCTGGCCTTGACTGAAACCTATTACCATTCCCACTCCCTCTCTTCCCAACATCATGTCCAGATGTTTTAGCCTTTTTATTTTTGTACTCATTCCTGTCCCACTGACTCTCCTCATAAACTTGTTGTACATAAGTCATCAGCCTCCTAATATAAATGTCACTCAAACGCATAGCTCCCCTCCCATTTTTCTTTGGTCCCTTGTTCAACCCATCTATATACAAGCCCATTCACCCACCTATATCTGCAACCATGTTTGGAGCATAGCAAGATAACTAGGTAAATGTCATGACCAAAGCCTAAGGCCTGACATGACACAGCAAATGGGAATCCCGAAAGGGACCCCAAACCTTCTTAGAATATAATTCACACATCCTTGGTTGTGGAAGCAAACTCAACAATAATAAGAGATAATAAAGAGGAAAAATAGGACTAAAGGAAGTCTAAAACATAGAAGAGTCAAAGATCAAAATATAATTACATCATTTATTCCAACAACACCTCTAAATATTGATTTGAGCAGGGACCAAGAAACTTTCCGAGCTCACCATCATAGTACAAAGAGTTCAACATAAAGTGAAAACAAGTGATACGAGTAAGATAGCTAATGTCCCCGAACTTGAGGACTCACTAAAGATATTCTTTCAAATGCAAAGGCTAGCCACAGGAGGATGATCAAGAGGTGATCCGGTTCCTACATGGTAAGATCATGTAGGAATAAAGTATGATTAGTATGTTTGAATGTACTAAGTATGTAGGATACAATGCAACACGAGATAGGCAACATAGTCAAAATGCATAATCATAAGCAAGGGATAGGTATAGTAACAAGATGACATGTATGATCAATGCTTAAATTAAAACATGCTTGTACAGAAAATATTACATGTGTAGGAAGTACCATCAACATATACCAAGCAAATTATTGCTTGGAATCCAAGACTTATCACCCCCTTGGAAGGTGATTGCGTATATACCCTTCAACATGGTAGATGGGCATAGCATCCCCCATCAAAGTGCCCAAGCTATGTACCCCACAACATAGTAGATGGGCATAGTAGCCCCATCAAAGTAGCCAATGTATATCCTCCTCAATAAGGTAGATAGGCATAGCACCCCTATCGAAGTGGTTGAGGCATATCACCCCCTCAACAAGGTGTGGTCAACTTTCAACACTATAGATACTTTTCATGAATTCAATACATATATACAATCCCTTCATCATCATAGAGTCACTTAACTTATAAGCCATGCAATAGACCATCAATAGCTCAAGAATCCTTAACAAGACATTTTATTAAACACTTGGCGGGTGTATAATGCTAGTTCATAACCACGCAATTCAAGAGTGAAATAATGTGAGAAAAATTAATGTAAATCAACCCACCAACACTTGGTAACACCCTCATGTAAGATACATTAAAACCCCTCATTAAATCTCATAATATATCGTAGATTCATAGCTCAAAATATGCTTAAACAGTCAATATTTTATGAAACCCCAACATAGTTTATAATCAAATTTCATAGTAAGACATACTCATAGTTAATCCAACTTGAAAACATGTAATTTATATAAAAAAGAAGATTGGGCACCATGGGTGGAAGAACAAAATGGTTGAAACTCACATACGTTAAATTTGGGGATTCCCTTGATGAAGATTTGAATGAGAACTTCAAGCTTGAGAGTCGAAAATGAGTTTGGGATGCTTGAATTTGGATGAAATATATGGCTATGTGTTAGAAAGGATTTTGACAGTGTCTTGAGTGATATAAAGTTGAAAAATGAATAAGTATGGGTGTTTTTACAAATACGAAGGCATGGGCCTAATACCCCAAGGCTTTAGGCCGAAACTGAAAAACTGGGAACAAAATAACACTGATCAGTGCCCCTGGCACATCGTGGATCAACACAGGATAGGCAAATTTTTGAAAAATTATTTATTGTTACGGTTGCTCTAAAATCAGGGTTATACCCATTTCGCACTCAATGTTGCCCCCTGATCATGATATGAAGTCGTATTTTTTATATCACACGCGAATTTTGAGATATATAAAAATTATGCTTACGGGCATTTTTGAGGCATATTTTCGGGCATTTTGGGGGTGTTTCAATATCTCGCCCTTGGGAACATCCATCCCCAAATTTCAAAGAATGTATATAAGAGATGTAATCATGAAAAGTTCAGTCTAATATAAATGTAACAAACATTTGAACATCACTCTACAAAATCTCAACATAAGTGTCAAAATCACCATAAACTTGTCAACATAAACATAAAAGCATGCAAATGACATAAGGGATGAAAATTATGAATTGAAATCATATATGAGATTTAAATTAGTACCTTATGCTTGTGTAGAGAGGAGGAGATAGGAATATCGCTTTTTCATATCTGCCTCGGCTTCCCATATGACACTTTCATCTTGTTGGTTCCTCGAAAGGACATTAACGAAAGGTACATCCTTGTTCCTCAACCTCTTCACTTGCCTATCCAAATTTTCTACCAGAACCTCTTCATAAGTCAAATTATCTTCCACCACACCCATAATATCTAAGTGATCAATAGCATTTGGGTTATCCACACACTCTCAATACAGATACATGGAAGACTGGATGAACCATACTTATATCATTGGGCAACTCCAACTCATAGGCCACCTTACCAATCCTTCTCAACAATCTATGAGGACCCACAAATCTCGGACTCAATTTACCCTTCTTGCAAAATTGAACCACACCCTTCATGAGTGAGTCTTTAAAATAGACCCAATCACCAACTTTAAATTCAATATAACTTCTCCTCAAATCAGAATAGGACATTTGTGGACTTTAGGCTGTTTTCAACCTCTCCCTTATCAACCTCACCTTCTTCAAGGCTTCCATAACTATGTCTATACCCAACGAATCCATCTCCCCCACTTCACACCATCCAATCAGGGTAAAATGACCCTAAAAATGCGTGAAAATGTGTCTCAAAAGTGCCCGAAATCATAATTTTCATATATCTCAAAATTTAATATGTTATATCAAAAATTTGACTACATATTTTTAATCAGGGGGAAAAATTGAGTGGGAATTGGGTCTTACCACGATTTTAGAGCAACCATATCAAAATTTGAAAATCCAAAAATTTTCTTATCAAGTGTTGATTCGCGCCCTTGGCATGACGCGACGCGACTGGGGTGCAGAATAGTGTTATTTTTGCGCAGTTCTGTTGAGTCAGTCCAAGCCCTTCAGCTCTTGCGCCTAAGCCTTTTCATGCATGAAAGTACCTATACTTAGTCATATTTCACCTTCATATCATAGAATACATTCCCAAATACTCTCTCAAACACAGACAAATATTTCACGCCAAAATTCAAGTACTAAAACTCATCCGAATCTTAAGGATTCACTCAAGCTTCAAGTCTCCATTTCCAATCTTCATCAAGAACTCTCCAAAGTCAAGGTATGTGGGTTTCAACCATTGGGTTCTTTCACCATGGTACCCAATCCTCCTTTTTACCTAAATTGCGTGATTCTATGTTGATTTACTTATGGGTATTGCTTTTTATGAATTTGACTAAAACTACGCTGGAGTTTCATGAAACTGTGACTGTTTAAGCATGTTTTGAGCTATGAATTAATATTTTATTATGGGATTTGATGAAGGCTGTTGATGTATCTTGCAGGAAGGTGTTACCAATTATTGGTGGATGATTTTACATTAGATTTTCTTACAAAATTTCACTCTTGAATTGCATGGTTTTACACTAGCATTATGCACCTGCCAAGTGTTTGATAAAATGTCCGGGTATATATTCGTAAGTTGTTGAAGGTCTAAGGCATGGCTTATGATCTGAATGACTTTATGATGATGAAAGGAATGTATATATATGACATTTTCCTCTATAGTGTTGTGAGTTGACCAAGCCTCGCTCGGGGGGTTGTAGGCTGGGTTAACCATATTGAGGTGTTAGTACCTCATTTGCTTCTCTCGGGAGGTAGTAGGCCTATGCTATCGGATTGGGGGGTTTGTACCTCAATAACCATATTGAGGGTTTTATACCTCGATTGCCTCACTCGATAGGTAGTAGGCTCGTGCTACCATGTTGGGGGGTATATACCTCATTAACTATGTTGAGGGGTTTGTACCTCAATCACCTCTTCAAGGGGGTGGTAGGCCTTGGATATGTTATATTGATTGTCACTTGTTATACCTTTATTATGTTTTATGTAAGCATGATTTACTCTGCCCATCATCCATGCATGCCATATGGATCTATGCTTATTAATTGCCTAAGTTTATGCATTTCGCTTTATGTTTCTTACCTCTTGTTGCATTGCATCCTGCATACTTAGTACATTAAAATTTAATACCACATACTCTATGCCTACATGATATCACCATCTAGGAACGGAGCCCTGCTTGATTGTCCTCCTCACCCACGTGGCAAGTATGACCTCTCTCAAGATAGTTGGTGTGTCCTCAATTCCAAGGCCGATGCCTTTTGCTCTTATGTTATGTTAAGACTCACTTTTCTTTATTTGTAAGGTTTGAGCATGAGGGTGACCCTGGTTGCTTGTCTTGGCCCCGGCTAAGTTCTATGTGTAGAGGTGTTGTTGGACAAGATATGATAATGTTATGAGCCTTGACTCTCTTTAACACTATGATGTTTGTGATAAGAAAGATGTCCAATAGCCCCGCTTACCCCTATTTACTATTTCTTATTGTTATTTTATTGCTTCTATGATCTATGATGTGTAATGATATATTAAAAGGCTTGCTTGGGGCACCATGTCACGTCTTGTCCCTAGGCTTCAGTCGTCACAAACTTTGTATCAGACTACTAGATTGTTAGTGGTCCTCGATATCTAACACACCGCGTCGATCAGAGTCTTATTCATGATTATGTTGTGCACCACTACTATGAGTAAGAGGCTGTGAGACATTTTAGGAAATGTTTCCCTTTTTCTTACTCTATATCATGCTATAGAAGTTAAGGTATGGTTTTCCCCCTAACTAATATTCTTTTCTATGTTAGATCATGCCTAACATAAGAGGAAGAAGAGCCCGTACAGTTGAGGAACAACCGACTCATAGTGAACTGCGGGATGCTATCAGTTTTCTAGCTCAAGTTATGACTAATCAAGCCAACCAAGGGGTTCAAGCCTCATGCTCTTACTCTAGCACCTCAGGCGAAGGACTTCGTGAGGATGAAGCCACCAGAGTTCAATAGGTCTAAAGTGGATGAGGACCCTCAAGAATTCATTAATGAGGTTTACTGGGTATTGGCTATTATTGGTGTTAGATTGAAAGAGAAAGCAGAGTTGGCCGCTTACCAACTTAAGGAGGTGGCCCAAATATGGTATACTCGATGGAAGGAGGAGAAGGGGAACAATAATGTGGTTCTATGAAAGGAGTTTAAGGCGGCTTTCCTCAACCAATTCTTTGGCTTGAGCTTAGAGAGGCGAAAATGGTGCAGATCATGAATTTAAAGAAAGGATCTATTAGTGTGAGGGAATATGCCCTCAAGTTCAACCAACTCTCAAAATATGCTCCACACTTTGTTACTGACCCAAGTATAGAATGAACAAGTTCTTGATGGGTGTATCAGACTTGGTGAGTAAGGAGTGCCGGTCGGCTATGTTGATTAATGACATGGACCTGTCCTACTTTGATGACTTATGCCAAACAAATAGAGGAGGAAAAATTGAGAAAGAAAATAGGTCACGAGTCTAAGAAGGCCCATTTTGAGGGTAAGTTCCGAAGTCGCAAAGGTGGCCAATTTCATCAAGGACAAGGGTCTTCTCGTGTTTCTAATAGGAGGTTTTTCAATGATGTCCCTAGGGCCCATGGTGATGGTCATGTGGATCCTAATAATGTGTGTCCAATATGTGGTAGGGGTCATAGTGGCCCATGCTTGAGGAATACTAACGCTTGTTATGATTGTGGAGAGGTGGGGCATGAGGTGATGGATTGCCCTTGAAATCGCAACAAGGGTAAGGATGTTCATCCTCAAGGCCGGGGAGCTAATGTGGTTCCTTTGGGAAGAGGAGGTCAACAAGGTGGTGCCCCAAGGGACAATCGATTTTATGCTCTTCGTGGGAGGTAAGGGGTTGATGAGGTCCCTGATGTCATCACCTATATGTTAAAAAGTGGACAATTTTGATGTGCATGCATTGATAGACCTAGGTGCCGCTCTTTCTTTTGTCACTCCTCTTATTGCCAAAAATTTTCATGTTGAGTCTAAATTGTGGTGTGAGTCTTATGAGGTGTCTACTCCCATTGTTGCATCTATTGTTGCTAGAAAGTTCTATAGAAATTTTCCTGTTTGCATATTGCTTCAAATATTTCCTTGTGATCTTGTCGAATTGGATATGGTTGATTTTGATGTTATTCTTGGGATGGATTGGTTGCATGCATATTATGCCTCTATTGATTGTAGTAGCTATAGGGTCAAATTCCAATTTCCAAATGAATCCATCCTTGAGTGGGAGAGTCATGACGTGGTGGTCAAAGATAGGTTTATCTCATGCATTAAAGCCCAAAAGTTGATCTCTAAGCAGTGTCTTTATCATTTTGTAAGGGTTAGGGATGTGGTGTCCAAAGTCCTTCCTGTTGAGTCGGTTCCCGTGGTATTTAAGTTACTTGATGTCTTTCATAGTGACCTTCCTGGTGTTCCTCTCAAAAGGAAAATAGTCTTTGGTATAGACCTCCTTCCCGATACTCAACCTATTTCTATTCCTCCTTACCGTATGGCCCAGGGCGGAGTTAAAGGAGTTGAAGGAGCAATTGAGGGACTTGTTGAAGAAAGGTTTTATTAGGCCTAGAAAATCACGTTGGGGTGCACTATTTTTGTTTGTGAAGAAGAAAAATAGGTCTCTTAGAATGTGTATTGACTACCGACAACATAATAGGGTTACCATCAAGGATAAGTATCCTCTTCAAAGAATTGCTGATTTGTTTGACCAACTTCAAGGGGCTAGTCACCTTTCTACAATTGATCTTTGGTCCGAGTATCATCAAGTGATGGTGAGGGAGTATGACATTCCCAAAACGTCCTTCTAGACTAAGTATGGGCATTATGAATTTGTGGTTATGTCTTTTGGGTTGACCAATACACCGGTTATCTTCATAGATCTTATGAATGGGTCTTTAAACCCTACCTTAATTTGTTTGTGGTAGTTTTCATTTATGATATTTTGATCTATTCTCATATTGAGGAGGAGTATGTGGCTCATTTGAGGGTAGTACTACAAAGATGGAGGGAAGAAAAGTTGTATGTTAAATATGAGAAGCGTGAATTTTGGTTGAAAGAGGTTGCCATTCTAGGTCATGTGGTATCGGGGGATAGTATTAAGGTGGATGCTAAAAAGATGGATGTGATTAGAAATTGTCCTGGACCATTGAATCCATCAGATATTAGAAGCTTCTTGGGCTTAGCGGGTTACTATCGGAGGTTTGTGAGTAGGTTTTGTTGTATTGCCTCTCCCATGACTAAGTTGACTCAAAAGAAGGCTAAGTTTATGTGAACCGATGAATGTGAAAAGAGTTTCCAAACCTTCAAGGATAAGCTTGTGTCGCTCCTATGTTATCTCTACCAGAAGGGTTGAAAGGGTTTGTTGTGTATCGTGATGCGTCCCAGATTAGTTTGGGTTGTGTTTGATAAAAATGATAAGGTGATAGACTATGCTTCTAGGCAACTCAAAGTACATGAAAAGCATTATCCTACTCATGATCTTGAATTGGCCACCATGATTTTTTCTTTGAAAATTTGGCATCAATATTTATATGGGGTGCATGTTGATGTGTTCACGGATCATAAGAGTCTCCAATATTTGTTCACTCAAAAAGATCTCAACTTGAGACAACGAAGGTGGTTAGAACTTCTTAAAGATCATGATATGAGTGTGCATTGTCATCTCTGTAAGGTTAATGGTACGACAAATGCTTTGAGTAGGGTGTCTATTCGTAGCTTAACTCATGTTGATGATGGGGGCAAAGAGGTGGCTAGAGAGGTTCATCGGTTGGCTAGATTGGGGGTTAGGTTGGAAAAGGTTGATAATGGTGGTATTGTGGTTTTTGATGGTTAAAAATCTTCCTTGGTTGATGAGGTAAAAACAAAGATATATTTTGACCCCTCCTTGTTATAATTGAAAGCCTTGGTGAAAGAAGGCAAGGTAGAGGTTTTCTCCCAAGGGGGACATAGTGACCTTAGGTAACAAGGTAGGTTGCCTGTGCCTTGTATTGATGATTTGAGAAAGAGGATTCTTAATGAGGCTCATAATTCTTCCTATACCATTCACTCCGGTTCTACCAAGATGTATAGAGATTTGAGGGATGTGTTTTAGTGGGGAGGCATGAAGAAAGACATTGCCAAATTTGTATCTAGTTGTCATAGTTTCCAACAAGTCAAAGCCAAGCTCCAAAGGCCGTTTGGCCTAACCCAATACATAGAGATTCATACTTGGAAGTGGGAGGAAATTAATATGGATTTTGTGGTAGGATTGCCTGACCAGAAATGGTTTTGATTTTATTTGGGTTGTGGTTGATAGAATGACAAAGTTGGCTTATTTCCTACCTATTAAGACTACTTATAGAGCCGAAGACTATGCTAAATTGTACATTCATGAGTTGGTGAGATTGCATGGGGTTCCCTTGTCAATCATATCAGATATTGGTGCTCAATTCACTTCACACTTTTGGAGGTCCTTCCAAAGAGGTCTTGGGACCAAGCTAAAGCTTAGTACGGTCTTTCACCCTCACACGGATAGCCAAGACAAAAGGACTATCCAAACTCTTAAGAATATGCTTAAGACTTGTATTTTTTAGTTTAAGGGTAGTTGGGATAATCATCTTCCATTGATTGAGTTTGATTACAACAATAGCCATCATTCTAACATTGGTATGGCTCCTTTTGAGGCCCTCTATAGCAGACGTTGTAGATCACCGGTTGGATGGTATAAAGTGGGAGAAATGGCTTTGCTAGGTCCGGATTTGGTTATGGAAGCTATGAATGAGGTACAGTTGATAAGAGAAAGGTTAAAAACAACCCAAAGTCGTCAAAAGTCGTATGCCGATGTAAGGAGAAGAGAGATTGAATTTAAAGTTGGTGTTTGGGTGTATTAGAAAATTTCACCCATGAAGGGTGTGGTTTGGTTTGGTAAGAAGGTTAAATTAAGTACAAGATTTTTGGGTCCATATTGGGTGGTGAGGAGGATTGGTAAGGTGGCCTATAAGTTGGGGTTGCCTAGTGAAATGAATTTGGTTCATCCAGTTTTCCATGTGTCTATGTTGAGGAAATGTGTGGGCGATCCAAATGCTATTGTTCCATCGGATGTTATGGGTAGTTGAAGACAACTTGACATATGAAGAAGTTCCAGTAGAGATCTTGGATAGGCAAATGAAGAAGCTAAGGAACAAGGATGTTACTTCCGTTAAGGTCCTTTGGAGGAATCAACAAGTTAAAAGTACATCACGAGAGGCCGAAGCGGACATGCAAAAGTGATATCCCTATCTATTCCATTCTAATCAAGCTTAAGGTACGAAATCTAAGTCTCCTATGTGATCTCATGCCTCATGTATCAGCCCTTAGGTCATTTGCATGCATTCATGTTTGTATTGACAAAGTTCATGGTGATTTAAACACTTATTTGAGATTTTTGAAAATGGTGTTTTAAGTGTATTGATGCATTCTTGTTTGGGGATGATTTATTCATGATTACTCTTCCTATGTATGTTTCTATGACATTCGGGGGTGAATGTTCTCAAGGGAGAGATATTGAAACAGTTCCAAAAAATGCCCGAAAATGTGCCTCGAAAGTGCCTGGAATTGTAATTTTCGTATATTTCAAAATTCATGCTTGATATCAAATATCGTACTTCATATTTTTAATGAAGGGGCAAAATTGATTGGGAAATGGTTTTAACCCCGATTTTAGAGCAACCGTATCAAAATTTGAAAATCAAAAAATTTTCTTAGCCATTGTTGATTCACGCCCCTGGCGAGACGCAACTGGGGTGTGGACCAGTGTTTTTTTTTGTCCAGTTTTGTTGTGTTGGTCCAAGGCCTTTGGGTCTTGTTCCTATGCCTTCCCATGCATGAAAATACCTATACTTAGCGATATTCACCTTCATACCATACAAGATATTCCCAAATACTCTCTCAAACACTTAGACAAATATTTCACCCCAAAATTCAAGTGGAAAAACTCATCCAGATCTTAAGGATTCACTCGAGCTTCAAGTCTCCATTTCCAATCTTCATTAAAAACTCTCTAAAGTCAAGGTATGTGGATTTCAACCATTGGGCTTTTTCATCCATTGTGCCTAACCCTCTTTTTTTTTTTTTACCTAAATTGCATGATTCTAAGCTGATTTACTTATGGGCATCACTTATTATGAATTTGACTACAAAGTATGTTGGGGTTTCATGAAATTGTTACTATTTAAGCCTATTTTGAGGTATGAATCTTTGATCCATTATGGGATTTGATGAGGTGTATTGATGTATCATGCATGAGGGTTTTACCAAGTATTGGTGGGTGATTTTACATTGGATTTTCTTGCATGATTTTACTCTTGAATTGCATGATTTTGCACTAGCATTACACATCCTCAAAGTGTTTGATAAAATATCCAAATATGGATTCTTGAGTTATTGAAGGTATAAGGTTGGCTTATGATTTGAATAACTTTATGATGATGAAAGGATGCATAGATGTGACATTTTCCTCTATAGTGTTGTGAGTTGACCAAGTCTCACTCGGGGGGTTATAGGCCCGGGTGACCATATTGAGTGGTTGGTACCTCGATTGCTTCGCTCGGGAGTAGTAGGCCCGTGCTACTAGATTGGGAGGTATGTACCTCAATAATCATATTGAGGGGTTTGTACCTCGATTGCCTCGCTCAGAAGGTAGTGGGCCTATGCTAGCATGTTGGTGGTGTGTACCTTAATAACTATGTTGAGGGGTTTGTACCTTAATCGCCTTTCCAAGGGGGTGGTAGGCCTTGGATATGCTATATTTATGGTCACTTGTTACAGTTGTATTATGTTCTATTTAAGAATGATTTACTCCAAGCATCATCCATGCATGCCATATTGCTATATCCTTATTCATTTCCTAAGTTTATGCATTTCGCTTATGTTTCTTACCTCTTATTGTATTGCGTCCTGCATACTTTGTACATTCAAATATACTAATGTATACACTATGCCTACATGATGTCACCATATATAAAGCAAAGACTCGCTTGATCATTGTCCTCCTTTGCGTGGCTAGTATGACCTCTCTCAAGATAGTTGGTGCGTCCTCAACTCTGTGGATGATATCTTTTGCTCTTATGCTATGCTAAGATTCACTTTCCTTTATTTGTATGCTTTGACTATGAGGGTGAGCTTGGTTGCTTATCTTGGGCCCCGCTAAGTTCTGTGTGGAGGTGTTGTTGGACAAGATATGCAATGATGCTATGAGCCTTGAGTCTCTTTAACTCTATGATGTTTGTGATATGAAAGATGTTCCATAGCCCCGCTTACCCCTATTTACCATTTCTTATTTTTATTTTATGGAGTCCGCAACCAAGAATGTGTAATGATATGTTAAGAGGCTTGCTTGGAGTGCCTTCAGGTTCCCCATGTATCGTGTCACATCTATGTCCTAGGTTTGGGTCGTGACACATGGATCTACAACGTCTACCATAGAGAGGCTCAAAAGGAATCATACCAATGCTTGAATGATAACTATTATCGTAAGCAAACTCAATAAGTGGAAGATGTTCATCCTAACTACCTTCAAACACCAAAACACAAGCTCTAAGCACATACTCAAGAGTTTGGATAGTTCTTTCTGCTAGGCCATCCGTTTGAGGGTGAAAAGTCATGCTATGCTTAACCTTGGTACCAAGACCTCTTTGGAAGGACCTCCAAAAGTGAAAAGTGAACTGAGCACCACGATCTTATATGATAGACAAAGTAACCACACTCAATCTAATCAATTCATGAATGTACAACTTAGCATGATCTTCGTTACCATAAGCAGCATTAATCGGTAGGAAATGAGCCGTCTTTGTCATTCTATCAACCACAACCCAAATAGAATCAAAATGCTTTCTAGTCTTAGGCAACCTAACCACAAAATCCATGTTGATTTCCTCCCACTTCTAAGTAGGAATCTCTATATCTTGTGCTAGGTCACCCGGGCTTTGATGCTTGGCTTTCACTTTTTGGCAATGATGACAACCGGATACAACCTTAGCAATATCTCTCTTCATACCACCTCACCAAAGCACTTCTCTCAAATCTTTATACATCTTTGTAGAACCGGGGTGAATAGAATAGGAAGAAATATGAGCCTCATTTAAAATTTTCTTTCTCAAGTCATCAATACTAGGCACACACAATCTACCTTGGTGCCTAAAGGTACCATCTCCCTCTTGGGAGAAAACCTCCATCTTACCATCTCTCACCAAGGCCTTCAACTCTAATAAGGGGGCTCAAATCTTGTTTTGCCTTTACCTCCTCAATCAATGAAGATTTAGAAACATCAACGACCACTACAACACCACTTTCAACCTCCTCCAACCTAATTCCCAATCTAGCAAACCGATGAACCTCTCCAGCTACCTCTTTTCCACCATCACCAAAACGTGTAGGCTACCCATGTACACCCTACTTAGAGCATCGACCATAACATTCACCTTATCGGGGTGATACTGCACACTCATATCATAATTTTTAAGAAGCTCTAACCACCTTCTTTGTATCAAGCTAAGATCTTTTTGGGTGAACACATATTGGAGACTCTTATGATTGGTAAACACATCAACATAAACTCCGTACAAATAATGACACCAAATTTTCAAAGCAAATACCACGATGGCCAATTCAAGATCATGGGTAGGATAATTATTTTTATGCACCTTAAGTTTCCTAGAGGTATATGCTATCACCATACCATTTTGCATCAAAACACAAATCAAACCAAATTCTCGAGGCATCACAATGCACAACAAACCCTTCTAATCCTTCTGATAGGGACAAGATAGGAGCAGAGACAAGCTTGTCTTTCAAAGTTTGGAAACTCTTCTCACATTCACCAGTCCACACAAATTTTACCTTCTTTTGAGTCAACTTAGTGATAAGAGAAGCAATTCAAGAGAACCCATTCAAAAACCTCCGATAATAATCCGCTAAACCCAAGAAGCTTCTAATGTCCGATGTAGTCAAAAGTTTAGGCCAATTTCTAATCACCTCTGTCTTCTTAGGATCCACCTTAATGCCATCACCCGACACCACATGACCTAGAAAAGCAACCTCTTTCAATTAAAACTCACATTTTCATATTTAGCATACTACTTCTCCTCCCTCAAGATTTACAACACCACCCTCAAGTGCTCCACATGCTCCTCCTCACTATGGGAATTGATCAAGATATCATCAATAAAAACCACCACATACAAATCAAGGTAGGGTATAAAGACTCTATTCATGATATCCATGAAGACAGTCGGCGCATTAGTCAACTCGAAGGACACTCAAAGTGCCCATAACTAGTCTGGAAGGTCGTCTTGCTAATGTCACACTCCCTCACTTTCACTAGGTGATACCCGAACAAAAAATCAATCTTAGAGAAGTGACTAGCCCCTTGAAGTTGGTCAAAAAGATTATCAATCCTTGGTAGAGGGTACTTATTCTTTATAGTGACCCTATTAAGTTGTTGGTAGTTAACGGACACTGTAAGTGCACCATCCTTATTCTTCACAAATAACATTGGTGCACCCGAGGTGATTGACTAGGACTTATAAAACCCTTCTCCAAAAAATCCAGCAATTGTTCTTTCAACTACTTCAACTCTGTCGGGGCCATATGGTAAAGGGGGATAGAAATGGATTGAGTATCGAGAAGGAGGTCTATTCCAAAATCTATTTCCCTTTCGGGAGAAATACTGGGAAGCTCATCATGGAAGATATCGAGGAATTCATTAACAACCAGAACCAACTCAATGGGAAGGATATTGGACTCAACATCCCATACACACACAAGATGATAGAGAGACCCCTTAGAAATTAAGTTTTGTGCTTTAATGTAAGAAATAAATCTACCCTTGACCACCACATCATAACACTCCCACTCAAGGACGGGTTCATTAGGGAATTAGAATTTGATCCTACGGGTTCTACAGTCAATAGAAGCATAATATGCGTACAACCAATCCATCCCAAGAATGAGATCAAAATCCACCATATCTAATTCAGCAAAATCACATAGAAAGATTTAAAATGAAAATGGTATAATTTCTATAAACTTTTCTAGCAACAACGAATGCACCAACGGGAGTAGACACTTCATAAGGCTCACACAACAATTCAGGTTCAACATGGAGCTTTTTGGCAACAAAAGCAGTAATAAAAGAAAGATTGGCACCAGGATCTATCAAAGCATACATATCAAAATAAAAAATCTTTAACATATCGGTGTTAAATTGGGCACCTCATCCAACCTTTTCTCCCTTGAAGAGAATAAAGTCGATTTTGCCTTGGGACACCTCCTTCTTAACCTCCTCTCCCTTCGGACCCACATTTGCACCTTGGCCTTATGGACAACCATCTCTATCCTTGTTTCTATTACGAGGACAATCCATCACATTATGACCCACCTCACCACTACCATAGCAAGCATTAGTGTCCTTTAAATATGAGCCATTATGGCCTCCACCACATCTTCGGCATATAGGGTTAGCCACCACACCACTACTACCTTGGACCCTTGGGTTGTCATTAGCAAACCTTCTATTAGGAGTATTGGAAGACTCTTGGCCTTGGTGAAACCGGCCATCTTTGGGACTTTGGAATTGACCTTCAAAAGGGGCCCTCTTGGCCTCACCACTTCTCCTTTCTCTAAGCTTTTACGCCTCCAAATTTTTGGCATATGTCATGAGGTAGGAAAAATGCTTATCAATTACCAAAATGGTGGTTCAACTTTCCTTATTGACCAAGTCGGACACCCCGACATAAACTTGTTCATCCTAGACCTCGGCTCGGTAACAAATTGTGGAGCATATTTCGAGAGTTGGTTGAACTTGAGAGTATACTCCCTCATAGTCATAGATCCTTGCTTGAGGTTCATAAATTACATCATTTTGGCCTCTGTTAGCTCTATCAGAAAGTATCTGTTGAGAAATGTCGCCTTGAACTCTTCCCAAAGGATGACATTATCGCTCCCCTTCTCCACCTTCCATTGGGTGAACCAAATTTGAGTCACCCTACTGAGTTGGTATGCTGCTAACTCTACTTTCTCTTCTAATCTAACCCCCATAATAGTCAACACTTTATACACTTACACTTGAGGATCCTCATCCACTTTAGACCCGTGAAACTCTGGTGGGTTCATTCTTGTAAAATCCCTCACCCTAGATGTCGGAGTAGAAGCATGAGGGGCTTGTTCCCTTTTGTTGATTTGGTTGGCCATAGCATAAGCTAACATGGAAATAACATCCCAGAACTCTTCATGAGCCACTCCTCTATCTTGGGGAGCGGTAGGAGCCGGTTGTACGAGCTCTTCTTCCTCTTGGGATCAGCATAATCTAAAATAGTAAAAAACATTCATTAGGGTAAAACCTTACTTTAACCTCTATAGCACGACATAGATCATGAAGAAGGGAAACATTTCCTAAAACACCTCATCGCCTCTGACTCATACTTGTGGTGCACTTCACAATCATTAATAAGACTCTAATAGACTTGATGTGTTGGATCTCGAGGACCATTAACAACCTAGAGCTCTGATACCAAGTTTTCCATGACCCAAGCCTAGGGCCTAGACATGACACAACAAATGAAAATCCCGAAGGGGACCCCAAACAAGCCTCTTAGCATATCATATACACATCCTTGGTCACGGAAGAGAACTCAACAACAACATGAGACAATAAAGAGGGAAAACAGGACTAAGGGAAGTCTTTGATAGTATAAAACATAGGAAAGTCAAAGAACAAAACATAATTACATCATTTGTTCCAACAACACCTCTAAACATAGATTTGAGCAGGGGCCAAGACACTTTCCGGGCTCACCCTCATAATATAAAGAGTTCAACATCAAGAGAAAACAAGTGACAAGACAAAGATAGCTAATGTCACTGAACTTGAGGACTCATCAAAGCTTTTCTTTCAAATATAAAGGCTAGCCACGTGGAGGATGATCAAGAAATGCTCCGCTTCCTACATGGTAACATCATGTAGGCATAGAGTATATGGTAGTAAGTTTAGACGTACTAAGTATGTAAGATGCAATTTAACAAAAGATAGGCAACACAGTCAAAATGCATAATCATAAGCAAGGGATAGGTATAGTAACAACATGGCATGCATGATCAAAGCTTCAAGTAAAACATGCTTGTATAGAACATATTACATGTGTAGGAAGAAACCATCATCACAGAAAAAGCAAACTATTACTTAGAATCCAAGGCATACCACCCCCTTAGAAGGTGATTGAGGTATCTAACCCGTAATTGGTAGATGGGCATACAACCCCCCTCCCCAATCAAAGTGGTGAAGATATATACTCCTTAAAATGGTAGATAGACATATCACCCAATAGTAGTGGCTAAGGTATATATCTCTCACACCCCAAAAAGAGGGGAGGCGCGACTGGCACTCGATACCATTATTGGTTAGGTAAGCCACTGAGCATGCTAGTTAATCAACTAAGGGACAAAAGAAAATCGGGCAAAATAACATTTTGGAAAACTAAGCCTGGACCATTTAGGTCATGACCTAGTCAACAACAAATCAGGTACATCAAGATAAGTAAACAAAATGATAAAGTATTAGTTAGCTGACAAGACTGCAACATAGAGGTACAGGCCCATATAGTACATATACATGCTAATTCCATGACTAGAGAATGAGAGGCACCGAAGAACCAACCCAAGATAACATGTCCACAATAGGCTCTAAGAGAACCACTACTACTACCGGGACAAGGCCCCGATTATACCCAACTGTATAACAAAAAGTAAGCATCCTCTAAAAACTCTAGGAAGAGGTAGAGCTTATAAAGTCATAGCTGAAATAGGCTTCCTATGAAAGGGTAAATGATATGATGATCATCCACATATGATAATTTATGTAGTACACATAATTTCTCAAGAGAATAATCAAAAACCATGCATATAGACTCAAGAACCTTCAATTCACTTTTAAAACCATCTATGGGGCACATGAAAGAACAATCTCATGCTTTTAGTTTAGCCTTACATACCTATGATAAAGCTATTGCAATCAATATCTCAAGAATCCTGCTTGAATTCTTCAAGCTTGTGCTCCCTTCTCATCATTCAAGCTCTAGTCTCTTTCAAAAACATAGAATGACTTAAGAATGGGGTTTTAGACCCTTTTACGCGTCAAATGATCATGTTATAAGTTTAGGAGGGGTTGGAAATTGATCGGAATGCCCCTCACGAATATAAAATAAAATTTTCACCTCGGATAAGGGGGTCTGTTACGCGGATCCATCGCTTTTACGTGTATTTTTTCTAGAAATTTTCCAAATGCGTTTTACGATCTCCATCAAAAAAATATTGAAAAAAATTAAGTGTGCATCCACGACAGGGGCACGACGCGCCTCTTTCGTGCATGAACACTAAAATTCATTTTAGATGAAAAAATAATTTTTTGATCTCGTGGTTCTAAAATTCGAACGAGATAATTTTTCCACTTAATATTCCATGCTGATTGCCTATCCAATCTTGGATTCGTAAATGGATCATAGGAAGACACGTTATGCGCACATCTCTATTTTAATGGTATTTTATAATTTTATTGTATGTTACATCATTCTCTTCCTGAACCGTGCGGCATGATGACCTGATTTTTCAGAAGTGAAACAAGATCTTTTCTTTTACTTAAATTGGGGTTATAAGGCTTGTAACCTTGAGACTTACTACAATAACTATTATTGTTGCTGCTTTGGCCTTGTATTAGATTTGCCTTGAGCGCCAGCTACTTTATTTTGAATGACTTCTTTCTGTTGGTATATTCAATTAGAATTTGAGCCACCATTTCCTCAAGAGTGAATTTATTTGCTTATGCTTTAAGTTATTTTTATAATCATTCCATAAGTCAGAAATTTTCATAATAATATTAGTTGTTATTTTTTCTTAGATTGTAGGCAGAAATAAAATCTCTCTTTCTCTCTCTCCCCCTCTCTCTCTCTCTCTCTCTCTCTCTCTCTCTCTCTATATATATATATATATATATATATATATATATATATATATA